>BPLR01010980.1:0-23768 GCA_021605095.1 Caerostris extrusa
GTTGCAACTAGCTATGTGGACAATAAGCAAAAAGCATACAAAGACTGTCAAGATTTACATCTTACACGATAGCGTAGGACGCTTTGAGGAAATAGATTACGACAGCACTTAGAGTCCGAGATCAGATTAATATTATAATTAGTTAATTCATTGCGCCACAATGAGAATTAACTAGTGGTTAATTTACCCTTAATAAATTGTGGTGGGCGGTGTATTTCAACAGAATAAATTAATAACACAAACATAGACGATTTCTTCATCGCTATGAAAGTATGATTTCTCCCCGCCCCCAAGGGCATCTGTGCCATACGTGTGTCAACTGAATGTTGTATTCAAGCACGGAGCCAAGGAATGTAATAGGTCACAGATGGCAGAGGAAAAAAAATACAGTTCAGAAACATCGAAGTTGTCAGGTTGTCCATTATGTGGCCCCTCTACTCGCATCTTCCCCGTTTCCTTTCAAACACACAATTGACTCTGCTGGATAAAAATTAAAAAAAAACCTGGGATGGAAGAGCACATTTCATGTGAAACTATTCTGACAAGAGAGGCCATAGCAACAGTTAAAAATAAATTTGTTCGGCAAACGAATTGCACAACTCAAAAAGGGCATGTGGCATTCGGATAGCGTGCGAGATGATAAACAACGCAAGAGTGCTGTAAAAATTGTACTGAAAATATGAAGTACCGCCAACAATAATTTATCTTCAGGGGAAAACTCTTATTTTGAAAATTCAGGCCCTCGTAACAAATGTTCCAACAGCATAACAAAAATCAATATATATGATTTAAAAAAAAAAAAAAAAAACTTTTAAGAAAATGAAAATATCGATTGATTCAATAAGCATAGCAACAAAATTTAAAATCTTAAAAAAATAGCTCAACGAGTAAAGCTATTTAGTGTATTCTAAAAAGACGAAAAATATTGGAAAGATTTTTTTGAACGAAAAGAGAATTTTTTTTTTTTTACACAAATAATAAAGAGTTATTTTTAAAAAATCTTTAATTTTTACATAAATTGATACTAATTTATTAGTTACCTATATTTAAAAAATTTATTGACAGCAAAATATACTTGAATATTAAAGGCAGACAATGTCTTTAAAATATGGAAAAGCAATTTAATTTACAAAAGCAAATTTGATTTACTGAGAAAAACTTAAATTTTCTCTTGTCTTTCTTATCGAGAAGCCACTGAAAATCAATAAATTCAAAGAATATACAATCATACCAAAGAAAATATGATATGATGAAAAAGTGTTTATCCATCCCCCTGAATATTACAGCAAAACTTTGTCTTAGTAGGAGTACTCCTATACTATATAACATTACAAATTTATGACCTTCACGTTAAATAAATTAAAGTTTTCATTTTCTAAATTTTTAAACAGGTGTACCTTAAAAATAAAGTAAACAAATGTTTACACAATATTACAACAGAAAATATATTATGTCTTTTTCATCTTATCTTTTCATTTGAATTTTGTATATCAGAATCGAAAATATCTCTTTCTATTTGTTTTACAAACATTGTTGTAAACCAACTGATATACATAATTATTTGTAATGATATTATTCAAGGTTAGTGATAATTTTTTATAATAGCATTATTTAAGGTAATAGATAATTTTTGTAACGATGTTATTTAAGGCTAGAGATAATTTTGTAAATTAATCTTCGATTGTCACAAAAAAAAAAAAAAAACATGTTAAAAATAGAAATAAAAAGCATATTATTTTAAAATTGGCAAAAAGAGAAAAATAATGTGTTTGAATTAAATTTAACAAGCAGAAGGAAACTTAAGATACAAGTGGAAATTAAAATAAATGTTATTCCCAGAATAGAAAACAGAAGGAAAAGAAGGCTCATTAAAAATTTGAGACCCTCATTACTAGACATATGACAAATTCACAGAATCATTTGCCTAAGGGAAACAAAAATGTTCTTCAATCGATAAAAAAAACAAGTTATCGATGTATACTTGGCACAAGAAAACAAAGATATTCAATGAATTTTATTGATTTCGAATGGATTCCTATTTTTTTTTTTTTTTTTTTAATAGAAATAATACACTGTACCAAGAACTAATTTAATACTAATGTATATTTTAAGTCAACGAAAAAGACAGAAAAATTAATCTAAGAAAAATAAATAAATGATGAATGAGGCACATTTCATGTATGATATGAAAAAAAAATTGTAAGAGATGCATTAAATTCTTTATCAAATTAAATAAAACCTCACTAACGGTGAAAATGCTTAAAAACATTGATACTGCTTTGATTATAAAGAGAAAGGTTTTAATTATGAAATGCACAAGACCATTATGATAAGTCAAAAATTTAATATATAATGAATGCACTGTTCATTTATGCATGCATTTAAGAAAACTTTTTTTCGGATGGTCATTAGTTTTTGTCATATAAAAAAATACATGAACAATAAATTCACTATATCTCCACCATTACAATTGTATTAATTATACACGGAAAAGATATAAGCATAAAAAAAAATACAAACCCAAATTAAATATAAATATTAGACAGAAATAAAAATGAGTTAACTTTGTATTACCAAGAATATGACCCATAAATATTTTACAGTTAAATAGAATTTTCAACTTTGAAGGTTTCGTTCTCAACCAGGAAAATCTTTATCTAAGGAGATAAGCTCACAATACAGGATCTTCGAGGAAACAAATCAGTTTTATCTGGTATTGACGGGTATTATTTTATTTCTACGTTTACTTATCATTGAAGTTTCTGAAACGAATGCAGTAACTATTCAGCAAACATTTCTTGGGTAGAAAAGTCTTAACGGCTTTTGACAGTTGAACGGTTTGTTAATTGCTTGTAGAGCGTACAATTTGATCAGTTTTTTTTTTTTTACTTAAGAAACTCCTTTGAAAAAACATTTGTTGAATTTTTTTTTTTGCGTTCCTCTGCTCGATTATTACTATTTATAAGGAAATACAATGATTAAATTCCGATTCAAACGTTTCGATTAAATTAAAAAACAAAAGGTACATTAAATTAAATTCACAAAAGGTATATTAAAAAGCTCAAACCTACTGTGAAAGCAGCAAGTTTGATTTTTTTTTTTTTTTTTTTGAAGTGAATGAAACTTGAATACTTTAAAAGATTTTGAAAACTTTGTTCGTTAAAAGTGTTTAACATTTAAATACAAATAACAGCTGCATATATATCCAAGTATCCAATTCCTAAAAAACAAATTTTTGTGTTTCGTAATATTTTATCCAAAAAATGCATTCATTTTCATATTCAATATTATTGTTGATTGCAGATAACTAATTATTACGGAAAAAAAAGCATTTGTGTACAATTTTTTTCATTAACATAACTTAATGAAATGTTAGTATTTCTGATACCTTTTGTCCATGATTGCAATAGATATAGCAAAAATATTAAAATCTCTGTTTCGAACTTGTTACGACAAAAACTTTTTACTTTTGCTAAGAAAACTGTTTCAGGCACCTGCTGTGCCCCAGATGGAAAAAGGGATTTTTTTTATAAGGAAAAAAGTACGTACATAAAAATAATAATGAAAAAAAAACACCATCAGCACAATGTATATGTGCGAGAGATTCACTGAATGTCTTGCAAGAAAGATACTTGGAGCACCAGCCGATCACTGAAACTCCAATTTCACCTGGAATGGGAAAGTACAATTTTTTTTTTTCCCCTTCCTCCTCGCCTGATTGAGATAAAAGTGCTGAGGTAAGGAAGAACTAAAGAGAAAAAGGCGAGGCGTTCGAAAATTGGACTCTGATTCCCCACGGAAAACAGATAACAACGGTTGTGACTCCAGAACGTCTGATGCAAGTCAATTGTTAGATGTGCTCAGATAAAAACGTTGCTGAAAAAAAAAAATTTCAAGAGGAACGTATTACTGAGTTTGGGTAAAAATGCTCAAGAAGCGGTTACGTAAGATACCCAACCACCGCAGAATGACTTGAGAAGCTAATTTATGTGGCGGTGTTTCGCAATATGGAAAAGATTTCCGCATGTGTCGTATGTCATTCCAACAAGGTAAAATTATAATAATGATGTCATATCGAAGAATTCTATAAATGAGACATCACAATTAGTATTCGCATATATGTTTTTTTATCCAAATCCTTTTTCCAATGAGGGAAATTTGCTTTATTATCATTTTCACCAATTCCACGAATTTGTTAGCGACTTCAGTATGGAAACAATACTTTGGTGCGTCCAAATTGTCCCCCTATGAGAACAGGATGATAAGTAATACTTTTCGGAGGGACATCAAGCTCTAACCAAAAAGCCCGAACCGATGCGTGAAGCTCTGTCACAAACTCCGCCAACTTACTGCGACCTAAAGGCCGCGCAAACGCTGTGGCCTTTGGTACCACAGGCATGGATGTTTGTGAGTGGTTCAGAATCCACGTTAAACTGTTGGTCCCGGTCTAATTAGCCCAAATTGTGAATAAAATGACCGTAGAGCGACAAACCACCAACTTACTAATTTTTCAAAAGCATGTTTTTAAAGCAGTAAGCCAGCTAAGATAAAATCTTTGTCAAATTTTAACATTGGGCATATATACAATAATGTAAATCGTGTATTTTCACTAATACAAAACCGAATCCGTATCTTAATAACTTTACACAAATCAAGGCAGGTATAGACTTTCCTGACCGAGTTACAAAGTAAATTAAAAATATTTCTTCGAATTGAAGATGCCTTCAGCAATAAGATATTGTCCTGATTAAAAGTAATACTATAATCTAAAAATAGATATTTTTCAAATCTTTGCAAGATACACATAAATCGATAGCCCGTCTGATAACAAAAATCAAATAAACCAACAAAACATATTCTATTTTTATTCAAAGGGTATATTTTATCGATTTAGTAATGATATCTGATTTTTAAAGTCCAAAGCAAATTGCTTGAATAGAAAAGATTATTGAATAATATAAATAGCTATGTTAATTGTAAACGAATACATTTAAATATACAATTTTAATAATCCAACCAACTGATTCAAATATCTAATGTGCATACCAAACTAGAAAAGGAATTAAGATCATCTTTTTTTTTTTTTTTTAAACGTACAATGCCAAAATCAAGAAAATATAGAGGAAAACTACTTTTAATCGAAATCGAAGCCAAACATCTGATACGGAAGAGGGATTTTCTAAGAAACGTCATTACAATCTGCTATTAAAAATAAAAATTGCATGAAGAGTTTACTCTGTAAAACGAGTAAGTAATTACGTAGTAAAACGCGTGTTTTCTAAGAATATTTCTATCCAAACCAGTTTAAAGGCAAATAAATAATTCATTCTTTAATATTCAATTGCATTTGAGATACTTCATAAAGCGGACGCATTGCGAGAGACATCATACAAGGTAAATAAAACTGCTAAAATTAATTTCTCTCTTTTTAGTTGAAATATTTTTGATAAGAAAATGATAAAGCATGTTCAAAAAAGTTATAGTTTTAAAATTTGTTCTCTACTATGATAGAACATTTTACAAACCATGAATTCAGAAGAGACAAATTATTTAAATCAAAAGACATAAAATAGCAAAAATCAAGCGAAAGAAACATTTTGAATATAAATTCATTCGGTATAAGCAATTCTTCAATTACAGAAAGGTAAATTTGCAATGTGTTTATAGGGTTATTTATAGACTCGTTGTTCCAATATTGTCTAAATTGTTATATAATATCAATGAACATGAATTGTGATTTAATTAACACTATTTCCTCTCTATTATACAATTAAGACAATGAAGTATTTTTAATTCCACACTTTGGGCACAAACAAGCAAACAAAATAATATAGAAATAAGCTCTAGTCCTTAATTATTCCCTTTACTATCATATCGTAAAATTTATTTACCTTTGTTTTATAAAACTGTCACACCAAACTTAAAAAGAGTCTCTACAAGAACAACAAAAACGTGACACCCAAGTCACTAAATTTGCACCAAGAACTTAAAAAAAGACTCATTATTAAAACAGAAGCCAGTTTGAGATAACTCCCAAGAGATGTGCCCGGGGGCTAGATTTAATTTCCATTTGGAAGTTTGTCTTCGCAGAGTCTCTCCCAAAACAATGTCCGCACCGAAACGCAGATAAATAACCTGTCAAAAACAGATTGCTTATCGCTCTCTCATTACGTAATCAGCGGTTCTTCCTTCACTTGCTGCTTGCTTCAGGTACGAAGAAGTTTTAAAGGGGTGAAAAGGAGACTTTTTGAAATCAATTTCCTTTCCTGGGGGAAGTTTATTTTTAGAGACCATGTTTTTTATTATCGAACGGAGTGCTTCCGTGGCGGAAACTATAACCCGAGACGACTTACTACAACTGTAATGTCCGGAGAATCCCCTCCTGCTGTTTAAGTTTTCCAAAAATCGCGGACTGTTACAGAAAGGAATAAGTACAATGTGCCCCCGATGCGCAAATGTTCTTTCTTTGCGATGTACGAGAATGAACACAGCAGGATAAAAGTGTTTAGAGGTGCCCTTTGCCGTGGATGGGAAAAAAAAAAAAAAAAAAAAAAAATACCCATCCACACAGGTGCATATTCAGATTGCCCTAGGATCATTTGTTTAGGCTCAAAACTTTTTTTTTCATTCAATTCCTCCTATTAGCTCACGCTCTCCCTATATATATCTTGTTCAAATTTTCAGTCGTTAATAAATTACTTTTATTCATCCACTCAAGTTCAAAGACATTTTTTTTGAACTTGTAGTGGATGACACTCGATGTTAATACAGTTTTTCGAATATTAATTCAGTAATTAAATTTAATTAATTAATTTTAGTTTTTTTTTAGATTTAAGTTGCATATATCTACCAATAGATGGCGCCAGATAAACTTATGAAAATTATTTATAAAGGACTTTCTGCAATAAAGTAAAAAAAGTAGGAATTGACTTAAAATAATTTTTTTTTATATTACTTGTTTTAAAATTTTCTTTTATTACGATAAATCATCGACATGATGAACATCCATTCGTATTTCATCTCTCACTTTCTTTTAAATCAACTTTAAAAAAACCCCACCAATTCATTCATGTTAGGATATTTACATGTTTGTATCATACTTTTAAAATTAATAGGCTGAGTGGAGAAAAAAAAAAAAGATACTTCAGTTCGCTTCTTTTGGTTTCTAAAACTCGAAAAATTTTTTTTACGCTTAATGGTTTAGAAAAACTTGAAACTATATATTTTAAAATCTGTTCATTGATTTAAGAAAAATAAATTTAATTATCATCAACGGAGGAAGAGATTCATGAATAAATGGAAATGCCTCAATGGGTAGTTTTTTAACTTTTCAAAATGTTTCATAAAATGCTTACATATTCAACAGAATTTCTGACAAGTTATTGACCACAAAAGTAATTTCAACCGTATGGTAACAACTCCAATAAGAAAAGAAAACCCCAAACCATCTTGCAGTAAGGATTGCATTTTTTGGAAAATTACTATATCAGAAGTAATATTTAACATACGCATTTTTCTCTCTTTTTATAATGTTAAGAAAAATAGCTCGTTGATTATAAATTTCAGTAACCAATAAGCAAATTTTATTTAAAGCCTTTTCTTTTTTTTTTTTTTTAATTGAAAATAAAACATTTTACAATAATATTTAATCTAATAAAAGCGCACACAAATATATACATAAACTCAACGAAAAATATTTAAATTACATTTTGCATCTTCTGAACATAATTTATGTGAAGTTAAAAATGGTTTAAAAAGTACTTTCTTAACATAATGAAGCTATCATCAAAAATAACCGGTAAGCATTCATAGCGCATAAAACATTTTATTTTTGTGTATCACGTTCTACTGACGTATGTCATAGATGGTTGATGATGAGGAGGGTTTTGCTTTCCTGGAGTGGTAGCCCTCTCAGCATTTACATGTCCTACGCAGAAAATTCTCACCCTGCGATCTAACAATCCATGCGAGACGCTTTACACACGCTATTACAATCATCATTGGGTCTCCTTGTTTCTGAAAGCAGCAATTGTAAGCAAAAGCATTAACCTGACTGCTGACGAGTCATTAATCGGCCAAAACATACCGCCATTAAATTTATTCTCATGTAGAATATTACTTTTACTGTATATTTTTAGAAAACTACTTTTTCTACCTTCAACATAATGTTTAAAAAATTAAAAATGAAACAGAAATATAAATTTGTGATAAGTCACGTCCAAAAATAAACATTTGCTTACACAGTTCTGTTCCGTAAAAAGGACAATTTGTTGGAAAACCAGCGTATATATATTCATATCATGCTTAGGAAAAATTGAAATGCTAAAGAAACTAACATGGAAGAAACGAGGAAGCATATTCCACACAACAATTTTCAATCAGTCATGAACAAATAACAGTAAACAAGTTTCGACAAAAATAAGCATAATTTTCCTGATATCACTCAAAATTATTTATTTGAAAAAGGAAGAAACAATCCAAAATTTTTTTGTTTTTATTCAAATTTTGTCTGCTGACAAAATTCATTCAATATTAGTTTTGGATTTTTTTTTTTTCTTTTTCACATCCTTGTCTGCTTAATTTAAATGTGTGTATGTAGAAACAATTTGCGCAATGCTAAGTAAATGTAGTTTTAAGATAAAGATAAAGCAGTTTCAATCCTTTCACAGACTGGAAGGATTTATGAAATACTATAATGTTTAAAAATTACACTAACTTTATTTATTTATCGTTGAAAATATTTATTTAATTACTTTGGCTTTCGTGCATGATCAATTTGCTTTGATGGCCAACATACTATAATTCTCATTATCGTGAAAATTAATTAAATAAGAAGTCGAGTTGTTTTAAAATGCGACACAAATTATTTTTGAGCTATTGAAATTGGTAACCTGTCGAGTGTTTTTATGAAATAAATGCAATCTATTTCTTTTATTTTAATTAAATCTGGGAAAAGCATGATAAATGATGATTTGTAATTCTGTAAATGAAGAACAAGGTAATGCCTATATTTGCTTTTTTTTTGGGTATTATATCACATGAATTCGAATTGAGGATCATGAATCTTTAAATTTAATTCAGGATATGGTTTTCTTAACTAAATTTAGATTTTGCAAGATTTCTATATTACATTAAAGTCATTTAGCCATACGATTAAAAAAAATATATACAGTATGTTGTTTAGAAACTAAATTGCAATACATTTTAAAATTTAAATCGTTGCAATTTTTATTATATAATTAATTAATTTAAGTGTAAGTTGTAAAATTAAAAAAGGTTTATTTTTCCATGTGCAGTGCATGACTTTTTTTTTTTTATTGTAGATGCGATTCAAAAATAATTAATAACTTAAATTACATTAACAAATATACATATTTAAAAAATAGTATTCAAATATAATAATGCAATTTAGGGTTTGCATTATTTAGAAAAACTTTTAAACAAAGACACTTCATTCTCTAAAAGAGATTATTTCGAGAGGTGATTATTTGTAAGTTGGTTTTAGTTTTATTGATTAAATAATGAATTTTGTTTTTCTTTTCTCTTTTTTTGTTTGAAATTACAAAATTGCTTGCATTGCTTATCGATATGCTACTTTTATTTCCATATAAAATATTTTTTAACTAAAAGGGAATTTTTAATTTATTAAATTTTGCATAGTATACTTCCGGGGCATATCTTACAGTAAAGTTGCTAACTTGTGTTTTATTAGCTACGACTAATATGTTTTCAAATAAATATTTCAATGGAAGAAACATAATCCATTTTTTCATCATGCTATTTAATTTTTTTAAACATTTTATTAACAAAATAATATTAAATAAGACACTTTTTAAGACATGCAGATTTAGTAATTTTACAAGTAATGAAAATAAAATTAAAAAAAAAAATCTTATTAAATTATCAGTTAAAACAGATGGTATTTATCGAAAAAATAGACGACGAGGTTTCGATTTTTTTTTAAAAATTTTTTTATCAAATCTTTATTTTCTCGAAAATAGTAGAACCTGAGATCGCTGTTATAATTCCATATGATAATTAATTTTTTAAAACTTTAGATGTAACATTTATAATAATAATAATAATTGTTATTATTATTATAGTACTTTTCTTTTATAAAATCAATTTATTGATTTTCATTTTTTGGGATCTAATCTATTTAATTTAGAAAATATTAGGAAAAAAATGAACACAAAATGAAAATTAAAGGAAATTCATTATTGAAAAATGCAGTAGTTTGTTAGAAATATTGAACGATGTTAATGAAAAGAATCTAACAGTATCTCGAAATTTATAATTGATTATAATTCATCTTTTCACTTTTACATCTTGCAACTTTTCTTGTATTAATTATAATCATGACAGACTAATAATGAAAAGTTAATTTGATTGTTTAAAAAAACTGGAGACCACCAATAATTACAATAACAACTTATTATTCGTTTTGTCATATTTGATCTATAGTTATATTAAATACATCAAATAATCTAAAAGGTATTTTAAATTAGAAAAAAAAAGCTGAATTAATAAAAAAAGCATTGTTTATATTAAATCTATATTAACAATTCCTCATAAGCAAAAATTGAAATATTTTCCTTATGAAAAAAATTTTATCAATATAATAAAAAGAATCTTCACATATAATTTCAAATAAATAATTTTTCTGAAAATTATGCGAGTTTAATTGAAATCGCATTTTTTTCATAGCTGAAAATATTTTTTACATCAAAATAATAAAAATATCAAATTGTACACTCACCTGAAAAATAGAGAGCGACAGTAAAAAATTTCACTTTCTGTCGAAGATTTTGAAGCGCTCAAACTTTACTTTATGAATTCCAACGGCGCTATAAATTTCTTTCCTTCAAATCAAATGAGTCGGATAAATAAAAATAAATAAACGGATGCCATCCATATAATCCGTTAGGCTTCGTTCTAATGCATGTTCGAAAACCGAAAGTTGATAAAACACTTTCACAAAACTTTTTACGAGTTCAAATTTTTCGGTTTGTTGCCATGGTAACTTACCATCATCACAGAAAATAAATCTGAATCACAAAAAGGCAGACCGATTATGTGAACGCCAATGCACACATAAATTTAATTTGCATTTCTCAGCCTCAGAAACCCCGGTAGCCGTAAAATATCTTTATCATCATCACTTTCCGAGAAGTTAAAAACTCAGTCTCGGCTCTCTAAAAGCCGATGAAACTCTGTTGTCGTAGAGGTAAGAAGGGTTGCTCGTTGAAGCGGTTTTGTCGCCAAACGCATCGAGCGCTCAGCGCCAATTCGAACCGGCTGATGCTGGAAACCTACTAATGTGTTAATAAGTAAACAATATCGTTTAGTATAAAGAATGCATATGCTTAAAGAAATAGTTCATCTTACATCAGAGTTAAAATATTCGAGTGGAATAAGTAAGAAATAAACGCTATTACGACTGCAGTTCGATAAAGGGACTTTTATTTTGTGTTTACTGTTGTGTTTTATTTTGTGTTTTTGTGTGAATAAATGGATATTCATATTTTCAATTTACAGTGTAACAAAATTTTGTGATGTAAAATGAAAATTTATAAAAGGAATGGGAAGTTATTTTAATTCGTTCCTCGAAAGAAAGAAAAACAAGTAATATAAAAAAAATTTTTAAAGTCAATTCTACTTTTTTTTTCACTATATTGCAGAAAGTCCTTTATGAATAATTTTCATTAATTTTTTTAAGTTTATCTGGCGCCATCTATTTTTAGATATATGCAACTTAAATCGAAAAAAAAAAAATTAAAATTAATTAATTAAATTTAACTAATGAATTAATATTTGAAAAAAACTGTATTAACATCCAGTGTCATCCACTACAAGTTCAAAAAAAAAAATTTATTTGAACTTGAGTGGATGAATAAAAAGTATTTTATGAACGACTGAAAATTTGAACAAGATGTATATAGGGAAAGTGTGAGCTAATAGAAGGAATTGAACAATATCGTTTAGTATAAAAGAATGCATATGCTTTAAGAAATAAACACTATTACGACTACAGTTCGATAAAGGACTTTTATTTTGTGTCTAATAAAGGTTCATATTTTCCGATCAGAATTACATTGTAACAAAATTTTGTGATGTAAAATGAAAAATTTATAAAAGGAATGGGAAGTTATTTTAATTCGTTTCCTCGAAAGAAAAAAAAAAAAAAAAAAAAAAAGGCATAACTCATTGAAATTAACTCAGTTTCAGAGTTAATGTGGAATTCTTAATCACAAAAAGCCTTCACGTCAGAATCAATATTTAGAATTGAAATTTAGAAAAAGTTGATAATTAAAAAATAATAATAATAAAAATAAATTAAAATTAATAAAAAGTTAATACTTATTAAATGGAAGTAGAAAAAAAAAAAATCTATCAAGGAAAATTAGAGTAAGTTGCAGAACACTTATTTTAATTACATCCCTCATCTTGTTACTTCATTTATTTACGTGATCTATTTCTACCGTTGTAGCTGAAGCTGAAGAGCTCGCCAATTATCAGTTGAAGAGTTTTTCTCTATCAAATATGCATAACAAACTCAATAGATTTGCTAGGAACTGTCTAATCAAGGCGTTTTTATTAATTTTTTTTACTGTAATTTGAATAATCTTGCATCATAAAGTTTTTATACAAATTTAAAATATAACAGAATAATCTTCTAAATTTTTTTTTTTACAACCATTCACTAACAATTAATAGTGCAAAAAAAAAGTGCTAGTAATGGGCACAGACATAACTTATAAATTAATGAGTAAGTAAATTATAAATATTTATTAGTTTGAATTCTGTTAATCATATGGCTGCATTTAGATTGCTTTTTCAATTCCTTCTATTAGCTCACACTCTCCCTATATATATATCTTGTTCAAATTTTCAATCGTTCATAAAACACTTTTTATTCCTCAACTCAAGTTCAAATACCTTTTTTTTTTTTTGAACTTGTAATGGATGACGCTTGATGTTAATACAGTCTTTTCAAATATTAATTCAGCAATTAAATTTAATTAATTAATTTTAGTTTTTTTTTTTTTAGATTTATGTTGCATGTATCTAATAATAGATGGTGCCAGATAAACTTAAAAAAATGAATGAAAATTATTTATAAAGGACTTTCTGCAATATAGTGAAAAAAAAAGTAGGAATTGACTTTATTTTTTTTTTTTATATTACTTGTTTCCTATAAGATATTTTTAATAGCTTGATAATTAAAATTTTTTGATCCTCACGTATATCACGTGCCCATTATTAGAGTGATTATTTCAATAAAAGTTTTCATTAAAATAAAAGGTTATGCTGTTTTTGTAAAATTAAAAATTTATGTTCGCTAGAATCCTATAGTGGAACATTACCCAACCACTCCCTAGAACAAATATTTTTAAAGTATTATTCACTCAATCATTTTAAAATACATAAAAAAAAAAAAGTGCATACAAAATTATTTTAAATAATCATCTGCATCATTAAAATTATTCTTTGTTTTGAAATGCCGCTGGAAAATAAATTATACATCAAAAAGTTATATTTCTGTCCTTTATAAATTGTGAAATGCATGATTTTAATATTTTTACACGTACTAATATAATTACGCGTACGTGACATAATTAATAAAAAGTAAAAAACGTCAAAAAATATGTTTGACTGGGAAAAACAGGGTAAAAACGTATACCTAACAAAAGTACATATGCATATCTAATTATATCTAAAAGTTGTATCTCATGTTTTAAAAGATAATCGACCTCTCCAAGGAACTATCGCAAAACTTTTATAGATCCCTATAGAAATTGTAAGTAGAATGATAAATCTTATTTCAAATTAATCAAAACAAAACAAAAACATGACGTTCACCGGTTAACGCCAACACATGTTTCACCGGGGCTCAGATGTCAGGATCTCCTTGACAGTCCGTTGATAGTCATGGACTTTCTTCGGGTATTTGGATTCATGGACCTAGTCTAGCCCCGCTGGACTTTGGGATAGGCGAAGAAGAAGACATGTTTCACATGTTGATTTAAATGCAAGTTCTTCGACATGTCTGCTATAGATTACTGCGCATTTGGGCTTTTAAAACAAGCCCTGTATAAGAGGCATGCCAAAATATTGGATGGACTCTGGAAAATTTGATATTTTAGGAAAAGCTCTTATCTTTAAAATCAATATGTAATATGGTAATTTAAAATTACAAAAAGGCTATCAGATTGAACATGTTAGAAAATAAAATTATCTGGGTTTTTTTTTTTATAATTTATATATATATATATATATATACATATTCAAAATCGTTACAAAAATGCAAAAACACCTCTCTTTATATGCGTTTAGTTTTAAGATAAAAATTGAAATGTGTGTTAGTTTAGAATTTAATTTAAATTCAAAACATCTTAACAAGAAATCATTTTAGAAAGAAAAATATTAACAAAACAAATTAAAAATCAATAAAAATTATTTCAAATAATAATATATTTTTAAAAGAAAAAGATATCACATAAAAAGAATGCATATTTTAGAAATATTATCAATGTTCAATATTTCTAAATAAACATTCTAAAATTAATTTCCTCTTTGAAATATTTTAACGGTTGGCTGTTTTAAATATAATTTTAAAAAATTATATGATAAAGCCAATCCTATTTTGTACCGTACACTTTCTTTAAAAACAAATAATAGCTCTATATAGAATCCTGCCATTCATTTCCACAACAATGCAATGCCTGTCTGCCATAAATCTATTTTGTCCATTGTAACATTAGGAGGTTTGCGGCAACTTTAAAGTGAACTATGTGTATTTCAAGGACAACAGCCCATTTTGATGGACACGGTTTACAGTTAACATTTCCATAAGAGATAAATATTTTTACATACCGATAGAATGCAGTATTTAGTTAACATCAAGCGCAAGAGGTCTTAATTCAGTTAAGTTTAAAAATAACATAAAAATAATAATCACGAGCATTAAACTTTAAAAGTCAATGCAATTTCAATATTTAAAAAAAAAAATGAATATTAAAAAGTCAGGCATTGAATAAAAATGAATTTGTTTTAGAGGAATTTCAAAAACGCGATAAGAATGTATGATGTATAAATACTAAACCAAAGGCGCAGGTTGTATTTATTTTTGAAATACGTGCTTTCAGGAATGTAATACATTATCACGCAAATATATCGTCACTAAAAAATAGAGGAAATGATTTTTATTTCTGACACAGAAATATCTCAAACAAAAAAATTTGAATATGTAATATATATATATACCAAATATTACATTTACTTAAAAAAAATGGTCCAATTGGAAAACGAACTATCTAGTCCGCAAGAGTATGAGAGTTCACTATTAACTGATAGTACACATCACAATCACTGCTTTGAAAAATCGAAAAGACTAGGCGGTGATTACGAGAATAGTACAGACAAATGGATTGCCTGGTTAGAATTTTCCAGGTTTTTCTTCACTTCAAATGTGCGACAACTACCTCTGAAAGTTCTCTCAAAGTTTAAAAGTATATCCAACTACAACATACTCAATGAAGAGAATCACCATCAAAGTCATATGCTGTTGTTTCTTATCCCACTTGATAGAAATTTAGATCAAGCCCACGAAACTGTATGGACTCATGGTTGAAGGGAAAAGGGAGCAGCTTCTGTTGTGATAGATCATCCATAGGTAGAAGTTTGACTAGGCTCTGTGTCTCTCTACAGTAATATGAGACCTGGACCTACAGCTTAAAGTGGATTCGAACCACTAAAACATTGATGGCACCGAGCGCTAGGCACTTGGCTATTCAGGCCCAGGCCTAGATATATATATATATATATATATATATATATATATAAACCGTGAACAACTTAACATGTTCGTAGCCATGTGTCTTAAAGAAAAATATCAATTAAATTCAAGCTTGAATTTGTTCCTTCAAATTGTTCAGTGTTAGAAATTACTTTTTAATCATAGGTATTATGATTACTCATCTATAACACACAGGAAGCGAGCAAACATCAAATAGTCAGGAAAATTTTAAAAACTAAAAATAGTACCCTAAATAAAACCATGTGAAATTATGACCCAATATTGATATCCGATTGAAAGACATTGGTGACACAATTAAATATCCACAGTCACAGTTTCTTCAGCACTAAATGATAAATTGTAAAAAAGACAGGAAACGCGAAAACTTCCTTTAAAATTACTAAATGGTTCCGTTTCCGTTCGCAACGTGAAACTAATGAGATGAATCTCTAATAATGAGTAACAATTATTTGTCGGCAATGGCTAATAAAATATACTTCCTTCTTATAGTGGCAAATTCCTGTTTCCATGCTAGGATACACTGTTAAATTTTGATCCATGCAATGAAAATTCTAACGCATAGTTTCTCTAATCTTAAATGTAAAGTAAATCTGAAGGCCTCACGAAGATGTGGAATTTCACAGTTATTTGCAATGGCAGTTTCAACTCGGTTATTAAACTGAACAAGGAACAAGGCCTCCACTGCACGCAAGATGGTGTAATAATCTATTCAATTTTAACACAATGCATAAGATATTCATTATATGACGTTTACCTTACACAGTTAAAAGTATATGCGGATTATTATTTATTTATTATTGATTAATTTTGATTATCTTTCTTTTAAAATTTCCCAATTAGAAATTTAATATTAATTACAGCATATTACTTAAAATATAACTTTGTTGTAGTTTTTTTAAAAGATATGTACGTTTCTTATAAATATTACAATGTATGAATGAAAATAAAATGTATCTACTTTGCATTTTAATCCTAAGAAATTTGATATTTAAGCAATTTTATTAAATTTGTTAATAAAGTAGATTTTTTTATTACTTATAAATTGTATTTTCTTCTAGTTATAAAAAAAGAATATATTATACAGTCTTTATTCTTCTTGATTACTAAGATATAATTTAAATTTGTGAGAATATCATTGATTTTATTTTGATAGAAAATACTGATGGCCTGATGCACGAGTGAGTGGCACTCTGTGCCACATGCTTCGGGTGGTTTGGAATCCAATTTTTTAAAAGCAGGTACCGGTCTAATATGACTGTAGAGCATTGGGCGTAGAGCCGACAATCCTGCCTAGTAAAAATGAAAACATCTCCTGTCTCGAAATCTGTCAGGAGGCAGGCGGTCTTGGCCCACCATACGGCTGTTGCGCCAATGAAGAAGAAAATATTGAACTAATAACGAAAATTACTGGAAAAAAAAAACCCCAATATATTTTTTAAGAAACACTGATAAAGTTTTCACTATTTTTTTTATAAAACCTAAATAATTGGAAGCAACTTAAAAAAAAAAAAAAAAAAAAATAGTCCAACGGAAAGATATATAAATTTTAAGTACTCCCCCAAATTCATTCGTGATTGGAAATTATAAAATAACATTATCCTCTTACAAAAGTTATTTACAAACTTTCGGAAAGTCAGGCCAAGTTGACTAACTAGCAAAACAAGTGAAATCCAAATAACATGCAACAAAATAATATAAAAAAATTTTTTTTTTTTAAAGTCAAGTCCTACTTTTTGTTCACTCTATTGCAGAAAGTCCTTTATAAATAATTTTCATTCATTTTTTTTTTAAGTTTACCTGGAGCAATCCATTGGTAGATATATGCAACTTAAATGTAAAAAGAAATAATTAAATTATATTACTGAATTAATATTTGAAAAACTGTATTAACATCCAGTGTCATCCATTACAAGTTAAAAAAAAAAAATGTATTTGAACTTGAGAGGATGAATAAAAGTATTTTATCAACGATTGAAAATTTGAACAAGATATAAATAGGGAGAGTGTGAGCTAATAGAAGGAATTGAATTATAACAAGAAATATTACAATTTCAGGAAAGAAAACCAATATCCTTTAACTTAACGAACGAGAAACGCCAACACGAAATGCAAATATAAAAGTAAAAGGCACCTTTAAAAAAGGTAAAAGATAAAAGTCAACAGCAGAACCAGGTTATTAATGCGCACCAGAACTGACAAGAGAGATATCACACGTACAACGTCCGGAGCTGTCCACTGGCTAGCCTTGAGACTTGTCTCAGTTAGCCATTAATTATTCGGGCGACATAAACCACTTACTCAAAAAGAATTACTCCATGACAGCAGCATTAAACTTTTGACGGCGGTGAAGGTGATGTTTATCCGTGGCATCAGCAGTGATCCAGTATCCCACTGACCCCTCCCTCCCCACCCTCCTTAAATTTTTATCTGCTTGTTGAGTTGAGATAATATTGTTTTTCGCCGGATTTTGTCTTTACTTCAAGTTATGAGCGACGGGGTCAATGTGGCAACATTTGCAACATAATTTTTAATTTTAAAAATTGTTATATTAAACTAGAATAAAAAAAAAAAAAATTGTTTAATAAAAATTGCTTTATTAATGCTAGTGCTTTGCTATATTAATTAAAAAGATCATGGACACTTAAAAAATTTTCATGAGATGGTTAAATAAAATATCTTCCTACTTAAATGCTTAGCTTTCCAAAAATTTATTAATATATTTTAAAAATTAAGAAGTTTTTTTTTTTTTTTTTTTTTAATTGAGATTCGTTTACTATTTTTCATTTATCATGTGTGAAAATTAACCTAATCATTTAACCTAATTTGAATATGTTATGGTTAAATTACCTCTAAAAAATGCCACTGGTTCTTATACATCTAAAACAAATTAAATCAAATACATATACACTTTATTTTTATCGTTTAAGCTTCTAACGACAACGTAGCATCCAAGTATCTTCCTAGTTTAATTCAGCCACTTCCATGAATTTCATCAAAAGTGTAACATCGTACACTTACCTACTTTTTTTTTTTTTTTTTTTGGGGTTCATTTAGACGTTTGCCAACAATTTAGATATTTTTGTGCACTAAAACACAGAAATCAAGAGTCTTTTTTTTCTCTCCACACATATATACACCTTTTATGAGATACGCAATTTTGTGGACATTATTAGCCTCATATTAAGAGAAAAATGTGTTCATACTTACATATAAAATTGACTTCAGTTGAGTTATCGTTACGATTAAAATATATTATATTACTTCATGCAAAAAATTTGTCAATCAACAAAAAAGCAATACTCAGATGACCAAGTTTTGAAATCAAATTCAACGCTGGAAATGAATAATGTTTGTTATTATAAAAACATTTATGGCAATTGTCTGGAAAATTTTAATTGTTATAAAGCGATATTGAATAGATAATATTGACAGAGAGAAGAAATAATACTTACAGTAAATGGCAAAATTTTTATTCACACTGAGTGAGATAACTTTTGTATCTTTTAATGCAGATAAAAATCAATATATCTTCTAGACAAATGAGTTTTCTTTTCACATCCGATGGCAATATGTATGTAATTCTGAGACATTAAAGGCGTGGTGTTTATTTTTATCCATCTAACACTAGTTTCAGGGATTTTTTTTTTTTTTTTTGACGAATTACATGGGAAGTGAAAATTTATTTTTTTAAAGAAACCGCTAGGAAAAATTACAACAGGAGTATTCTGTGTTTAAACTTCTGCACAAAATTTTTTAAATACTAAAAATTAATTTAAGTGAAACATTTAAAATTTAAATTTCAAGAAGTGTATATGTTATCTATTTACTGATTTTGGTTTAATTGATATGAAATTTCAAAAGTAATTTAAAACTGTGGTGCTCAGTTAATAAAATGCTTAAAAAAATAATTAAAATAAAATGAAACCTAATAATGCAACAATTAAAATAAACAATAAAATCCGTTATTATTTTTATATACGATTCATACCACTCAAATGTTTCCCATTTTTAGATTAATAACATAAAAAAAGACGGACCAGGCATCTACTAAAGTAAATCCTCCTACATGATTTCCAAAGTCAATATTTGCAAAATGCAGAAGCAATCAATGAGAAAAAGAATAAAAGAGAATATATTTAATGCCATTAATCAATTATAAATTAACTATTTAGAACACCATTGTTATGTCATTTTCACAGACCTGCTCCGATTTCGAAAACTTCCGTTGTTATGGCAACACCGTGTCCTCATGCTAAACGGCAGTCGCACAAACATTGGATAACTTCCCAGATCAGACAAAAACCTTTTCTCTTTTCTTTTATATATATATATATAAAAAAAATAAAGCAGCTTCCATATCGCAAAATATGGGTCATAAAATCCAGACAAACCGCAACCTTCACTCAGTTTTCACGACAAGGTTTTACGACGGCGAGTGTTCGCCAAAAATGGTAACACCCACCTACCAGAGTTAACAGGCGATATCAAAGTGAGACAAAGATACAGGGGGGGAACCCCAATCGGAAGAAGAAAACAGCCGGCACGCCGCTGACGCACGCTCAGTCACCATCTGCGAGTTACACACGTCCAATAAGCGCGCTCCAAAAAGATGTGGCTCCCCAGGACAGGTGTTCGAATCCCAGCGGATTGGAAATCTACAAACTGCCCCCTCCTCCACTCCCATGCAAACACACAGATTTTTGGAAAAAGTTTTGAAAACTCGCAACATTTTAAAGATTTCTGAAATGGAATCCCCGAGTTTCTTGTCTGCTAATGTCAAATTATCAGTCAGAAAAGGTGATGGGAATATTTGGAAAACTTGGAAGCAGACATGCAGTGCTAAATATTGCGTTTTCTAAAGGAAAATGCTCGATATTAAATACATAAATAGATAAGCAAATGAGCCACAAAATTATAACGAAATTGCAAATCAAATTTTAATTCTTAACTGTGATGATATTTTATACAGTGTGAGAATCTTTATTTATAATTATATCAATAAAAAATAAATAAATAAACGATAATAATAAATGAAGTTCTATTTTGAATTTTTTTTAATAAGTACAATTAATTATACTAATAAAAATAATAAAGATATAAGAATCGTATGGCTAAGTAAGAATTTCTAGAGTACGGCATAATATTTAATTTTTTTTTTTTTTTTTACACATTGATATTTATAATCATTGGGTTTAAATGTTAAATCTTCTTTATATATAAGATTAAAATGAAACTAACGACTAACAGAACTAACTTCTATTCAAGTTTATATTGTAATTTTTTTTTTCCAGGAAAAAAATAAATTATAAACCAATTTAAAAAAATGCATTAAAAAAATTTGCATTATTAAGAACTATTACATTAATATTCCTGATAATTGTCCAACTGTATTTAAATATTTCAATTAAATTTTGCCTAACTATAAGTTAGAAGGTTATATATACATTTTTTTCCAAAATTCAACAATCGTTTCACTATTCCTAATTTTGAAATAAAAAAAAAAAAGCAACCTAAATTGCTAATACTTAGTGATTGAATGCATGAAATAAATATATATTTATTAATATATCTAAGAAAAGTATTTTAAAATAACTTTTAACTTGAAAAAGTAAAGTAATCGCTTTCCCCCCCCTCCGATTTTAGACTAAATAAATACTCCCCACATAAAAAAGAACAATGGAATTGGCGGAAGATTTATTCTTTTTATTTTTACTATCACACACAAAAAAAAAAAAAGTTAAACAAATAAACGTTTACTTTAGAGACTAACTTGTAACGGAATAAACAAAACTGGTGTAGATTTTAAAGAGTTCAACTAAGTTTAGTTGACCTGTTTCCTGCATTATTAACTCAGACGGGTCTCATCGGCACATAGGAGCAGCTGTGGGTAAAATAAACAGTAACTTTCTTTTCGAAGCTCTTTTCTGAGAACTTTCCATCACCGGTGTTTCGATTTGAACCAACAAACAGGAGCAGCGGAGAAAACGCAAAATGGAATTTCAGTGCCAAGAAAAGCTTTTCCTTTTGCACAGTCGCATATCCGACAGAGATCAAATAGAAAGGAAAAAGAAAAAGTATTGCTGTTATTCAATTCCTTCTATTAGCTCACACTCCCTATATATATATATATCTTGTTCAAATTTTCAATCGTTCATAAAATACTTTTTATTCATCCACTCAAGTTCAAATACATTTTTTTTGAACTTGTAGTGGATGACACTGGGTGTTAATACAGTTTTTTCAAATATTAATTCAGTAATTAAATTTAGTAAATCGATTTTAGTTTTTTTTAGACTTGAGTTGCATATATCTACCAATAGACGGCGCCAGATAAACTTAAAAATGAATGAAAATTATTTATATAGGACTTTCTGCAATATAGTGCAAAAAAATGTAGAATTGACTTTAAAAAATTTTTCATGTTGGTGACATATATCTGACTTAGACACATTTATGGTCACAGCAAAAATTTTATTTACAAAAGAGTAAGAATCGGATGGATATTTTCAATTGTCTTATAAATGAAAGATTTGCAATTAATAGGAGCCATTTCAAAGTTCTTCAAGAGCAGCATTGGGGCGGTATGGTGGTTGCAAAGATTCGAAATCCACGTCAAGTGAATCCGAACCGAAACCTCAAAGATAGGCATGATATATCTATAAGCCAGAAAATCCTTTCATTGGGCTCGAGGGAGGATGAGAATCTTCCAGATGCCCCCTTTGGGTGGGGATGGGTGTTCGTTTCAAATTAGGATGGCACTTTGTGGTGCAGTGAAGCAAGCCTACTACGGTCCACCATCAAGTTGAATCTGTCTAATAGAGTCGAATTATTAAGACAAAATGATTAAAATATCCGGACATTAGAAAAACAATTGTTCCCTAAATGTTAGAATGATAAATATTGTTTTCATTACCGGATTATATGAAAGATGATGGAAATTTGTTTCTGGGAACATTTTCCAAGTGATAATGGATTTTGATGTATTTAAATCCACATTCACGAGATTCATCGCAGGGTAAATCATCGTATAATTATATCATGCAGCTTATAGTTTGCTGATTACAGAAATACATCAGCATTGGGCTGAACTGTATGATTTTAAATGAAAGCAGTTAATCTCCGTAGTAAAGGATTCATAACACGAAAATAATTTAACTATATGACCCTCAGAAATTAGTGTATGATTGACAAAGCTCCTGTACAGACATTAATAGCAATCCAATTTATTATTAATGTTTTTCTTTTATTACTTGAATTTTCTTTTGCATTTTAACAAGCAATGCATAGTTTTATATCAAACGAAACAAATGTAATAATGTAATTTTCAATAATGATAGGAAAACCTATATATATTATATATATATGAAACAATGAATATTTATTTTCAGTTAGTTATGCAATATAAAATTACAAAAAAGATTTGTTAATGCAATGAGTGTGATCTCAGAAACACTGAAAAAGCATTTCCCTTGTGCTAAAAAATTCCTGCCATCTTCTTTAACAACACATCTGTGAGAGCACAATAATCTAATTCCAAGATATAGCACAAAAATTAAGCGAAACCCACACGAGGATGTTTATAACGGGGATGAGAGATTTGGCACTTGTTCAGAGATAAACTTCCATGGAACATGTCAATTTTAATGGATTATAGGGATTTCAGGAGGGTTTATATAACTGTGGTTTTATCGCAAGATTCTTTATTTTATTCAATACTTTGACTCTTAAGAAGACAGCTGAAGATCTACAAGAACTCGACAGAGAGATAACGAGTCACGAAGCCCTGTTACTAATTTTAGCTCTTAACTAAATACATGAAGCTGCTATTTTCTTCGATTTAGTTTAAAAGACGAATAAGTTGAAGTTTTAATACTTTCTAAAATAGATTTTATTTTTGCGATGAAAATGATTTTAATTTAGTATTCATTGTCCCCTGCTGCAATTTGTT
>BPLR01010981.1:0-141618 GCA_021605095.1 Caerostris extrusa
AAAGCTCTAACAACTCAAGTAAGAGCCTGGTTTGCTGTGCTGTCACTAATCGACTGTGCGTATCTAGGGATGTTTCCTGAGGTCACTTAAAGTGAAACATAGAACCTGTTATATTATTTGTTCCAAGTTGCGTGCTGCATAATGAGTTCGCAGAATATAATTTAATCAGTCTGCGAATTCATAATTGTAAATTCATAACTGTAAACTCATAAATAAAACAGGCAATATCTGTCCTATATTCGTCAGAATATTATTTTAAAATCAAAGTTAATTTTTCTCATTATCTCGACAACTAATTTTTGAATATAGGTATGAACACATAATGTATTTTTTAATACATTGTTTTTCACTACTTTGGCCGTTATAAAATAAATATATTTCACAAAGTGGGATAAATCTCACGAACCAGAAAAATATGCAAGGCAGACCGCGGATTCGCCACCCTTGTTGTTGACATTGCTTTGCGTTGTATAAAATGAAGTAGTTGAACTTCATTAATCTTCTTACAAGAACTGCTTCTGAATGTAGCACTTAGTGTTCCTATTGAAAGAATTGAAATTTTAATCTTCTCTCTATGTAAAAAGAAATTTAGCCTGCCTAGCAATATTGGATGTTATAAATTTACATTTATTTTCAGATCAAATGAACCATTTCTTCTGAAAAATAATTGTATGGTAGTAAAACCTTTTCCCTTTTCGACGCCAACAGCATATAGTAATAGCCAACAATAAAGAATGTTGCCAAAAATCGCCAAGCTATCGTCGCATATGTTAAATTACAAAGCAAATATCAAGTAATATGTATGGGCACGTGAGGATTATGTCTACCGCAAACTGCCAAGATTAAACCAATACGCTTCTGGTATATTACTATTCTATGGTCTGTGGAAAGGTGGTGGCAAAGGTGACTACTCTATTGTGTATAGGGAAAATGATAGGTGAAATGGTTGAGTGACAGTTCGACCGTTTCCTGTTAACAGCTAACGTTACAAGTGTAAATAAACAATGCCATCTTTCGTTTTTCTGTAGAAAAGTAATAAAATTATTTTACAGTTTTTTTTTTTTATGTCTTTTGTTAAAAATTCTCTTTAAATCTCTTTTTAAGGATATTTCAGTTTTTTTATATGTCTAATGTTTTATGGAATAATAGAATTACATTAAGAAATAATAAATTAATGATTAATTAAGGAAAATAAAAATGAAATCGTTCTGATAAAAAAAAAAAAAAAGATAAAAAGTGTTTGTAAAGTGGAAAATATTGATATTTTGTGATTGTGTTTCGGTAAACATTTTAATCTCATACATTTATTTGAATGCTGCAGTAATATACAATGACTACAATGTATATTCGAAGCATTTTCACTGTGATAAATAAATAAAGAACAGAAAATACACAGTAATTCAATCTAAAATTGTGAAAAAATTTCAGTAAAATACTGTTTTTTCAATGTACGATTGTACAATGGCTTCAATGTCTCTTTACATACTATTTCCTTTGAAAAAAAAGGAAGAAAAAATAATATTTAATCAAAGTAGAAAAGGAGATGGATATAATAATATATAAATATATATTTCTCTTAATTTATCTCTGACCGGCAAATTAAAATTCTATCCGCGGGCGGGATAGAGCCTTCCGTCGGGCTGGAGTTTGCCCGCGGGCCGTAGTTTGCCCATCCCTGTACTAGATTGATATTTCTGTGTTTTTCTATTATCACAGTGACATTTTCGGTTTCGATAAAAAATGATTGTGGCGAAAAAGCAAACATCACAGGATTCGAATTAGAAATTCACAGCAATTCGTTCTATAAAAGAATTTCTACGCTATTATGATCAGAGAGACTTGCTTTTTCAACTATTATTAACTTATTTTTTACTAACTTATTAATTAACTTCATGTTAATAATTTTGCAACATCTCTTTAAAAGTCTGTATGAGCAAATATGTTTTTTTATAGCAACAATGAATTCTTATTATAGCTCAATGAATTCTTTTCATCGATTAAACAAGTTAATTAAGTTTTCTTCAATGCAGACACTCTCTGAAATGCAGTTCTTTTAAACATGAAATACGATAATTTCCCCAGTTTCCAAATTGACCATGACCATCCACGCACAACTGCACTTTTGACACACGCCTATCTATCGCTCTGTGTCGAACTGAATCGATACATTATATTTAGAGTAAAGGCCATCTCAGTGGGTTATTATAATACAATGTTTCGTAACAGAAATCTGCCAATAGACTTTATAGGGTGTGTCTGTTGGAAATGATAAAAATGAAAATGTATTATAGGTTCGCCCATCCTGGAATTTTTAACATGTTTTGAAAATGAAAATTTAAAAAAAATTTAAATGACACACATATGTAAGAAAAACACTTTTATTTTTTGTCTTTTTTTATCTTATATGCAATATTTTTCTATGTTTATCTTGCGCTAGTGATATTAAACCAATCCACCTTTACTTCGCCATGTTAACATGCAACATGGCTATGCTAGCAGGGGATATGGTGTTTACGATAATTTGAATACGCCTTTTACACCTATAACCTTTGTTCTTTAAACACGATATTTAAAGAATTCCAAGAAAAATGATAGTTGCCAAAGAACTACCCCCATTTCGAAATTTATCTGACACATTTATATTTCATATTCTTTATACATAATAAAAATAACTAATAAAAATGAACTACAGAATTTGATGCGTTATGCTACATTTCGTTTTTAAATTTATTTTATGTAATAATCAAGAGAGGATTCAAATGTTTTTTATGCTGCAAGATATTTTTTTGCTTTCATATATAAAAATGTTTATTCATAAATATGCATTGATCAAACAGACTTAGACATCTTTATTATTATTTAGCAAGAACCACGTTTATTTTTTAACTGCAATTTTAAAATCAAATACGCTTTTGGCAAAAAAATATCATAGAAATGGAAACATAGATAGGAATTCGTACATATGCAAGTACATTATTAACAGAATTTTAGATATTTTAGCTTGCAATTAGTGACAAAACATTGAATATTATTTTTCTAACTATTTAAATGTTTACTTTTTTAATTCAACTAAAATAATGTTAACTATTTTGATTTTCATTACCTGCTTATTTTTTTTAATAATCGTTAAAATAATTTTTAAATTCGTATTTTTTAAAAGATGAAATAGGAATATGATGAAGCGGATTCAGGTTCTTGTGTAATTAATGTATCAATGCCTTAAATAATTTGACCTGCAAATTTCATAACGGTATTTCGAATTTAGATGTTCCTTTTAAGAAAAAAATCCTTTAAACGTTTTGGGGAAATATATTTTCATTGAAATATTTTTGAAGTTATAATTGAATAAAATCTTTAAAACATTTATTATTATTATAAATACTTGTCATTTAAATACGAAAATGCTTAATTAAAATTTCCATAAAATAATTTTTTGAAGGCAAGTTAACTTTTTTTCAGGATTTTTCATTTTATTTATTAAAATATGTAACAAAAAAAGAACACACCAAGTTAATACTCAATTAACGACAACTTTCCCTCCAGCAAAATAATTAATTTAAGTGTAAAATTACTGGCAAGTAATGATAACTAAGAATGCTGAAAACTGCTTTAAGGCGCATTGAAAATATTAACTGTCTAAAACAATAAAAACATTCAATATTGTTTGAAAAAACATTGATTTTAATAAAAAAATGTGTTTGAAACTATAATTGGAACGAAAGAACATTAAGTTGATTTCGTCGAGATATATAATTAGGTAATATTATTTTCTGTCCAACTTTATTTTGTCATGTGTTTTCGAATGTAATGTTTTTTTTTTCAGCATTAATTAAAAAACGAATATTTGCTTATTTTCATAAACTCCAAAGCGAAGTGAAGCGAGAAACACTTTGAGTTCAAAAAGCCGTAATGAATTAAGTTTTTATTGAATAAAATAAAGAGACAGAGAGAGAGAGAAATGTGAAAACGTGTAAATTTTATTAATTAAATTCTGTTTGCTCGTAATACGAGAAACAAAAATATTTGCTAATGAAATTTTCAAAACTGACCAAGTGAATAATTTATTTTTCTAAAACCGGTACAGAATTAGATTATTTATTTATGTTTTTTTTTGCATAGGTAAGCATGTTTTGTTTGATTAATAACTGGGAGCGAATTAAAAAATATTCATTTAAACAGTTTAATTAAATGTGTTTTAAATTAAGAAAAAAAAATTAACGATATTACATATATTTGAAACGCCCATTTTAAAAGTATTCATCTATGTTAAATTTTTATAATCAATATCAGTAGTTGTGGTATCTATCCTTACAATAAATCTTTCTAAATAATCCTTCCTAAATCCTACTAAATATATATCCTACTAAATACAATTGATGACTTAATACCTCATACGTAAGAACAAATTTATTCTTATTTTTTTGTAAAGTTCATTCTTTGGCGTATTATTACGAAATACAGAAAAATGTTGATTGTAAAAATAGTTCTTATTCGTCATTATGCTGCTATACGACAGTATTTTGAAAATATGAATTAGATGCGTTTTAAATTAAGAAATATTTACGATACTTGTACGTAATAACAAATTTATTGATATTTATTGATTTATTGATATTATTATGAAATACGAACAAATTTCGATAGGAAAATGATTCTTATTCGTCATTATGCTGCTATACGAAAGCATTTAGAAAATATAATTGTAAAATATATTCTTTCCTTTAAAAAATATTTAACTGGCAACACTAAAAGCAATTTTTTTATGGAATAATAAAATTAATATTTTCCCAACTGCACTAAAAATTACTTGATTTAGTTTGTGAAATTTTAATTTTAATTCGATTTTTAAACGGAATAAGATTTTAGTGTGAAATTATTGTTAATTATTTGTCTAATACTCGTAGTGGTTTAATATCAATTTCTAATGACAATTTTGAAAATTTAACTGAAATTTTTTTAAATCTTATTTAAGAATAAATGTAAATATATCTCTAGAACGTATTTGGGCGTTATCAAAATATTTAATATTATTATTTAAGAATAATAACCTGTTAATAATTACTGTCATTTAACGCAATTATCTAAGTAATAAATGTAATTGTTAATTACTGCTATTATTGGTAATGAAAGTAATGTTTATTGTGTATAGAAAGTCTCAGTGGTTAATGAAAAACGAGAAATTAAATAAATAATGTGTAAATAATTCCTGTGATTTAACGCAAAGTACCATAGGATATGTAAAATACTTTTTAGCGGAAAAAGCAAATCTTTTCAAAAATTATTTAACCATAAAAAAGCATACGGCAATAATTATGCTTACATATTCAATTTAATTTTTTTTAAATGCTGGATTCTTAACCAAACGAAAAGTAGCAGATATGTTGCAAATTGAGTATTACTCAGAAATTTCAGTCGAGATTTACCATGTTCCTCCTCATAAGTTTACATCAACAATGGCAATCACTGATTAAATAATGAATCAATATAAATTTTAGTATTTAGAAGTTTATTTAAATTTATGAAGGTTAAAAATTAATTAATTCGCCACAATCAATATCTAATTATAGAATTAACGTAATAACATTATTTTCTTTTCGATTACTTCTGAATTATTTTTAGTAGAAGTTAACACAATTGTCGTATTTAAATTGTTTTTGGTTAAAAACTTTAAATAATCTTGTAAAAATAATAAGTAATTAATTATTTATTTAATTCTTTTCTAAAAAATTAAAAGCATCGTAGAGCCAAAATTTTCCTAAGTTTTTATTAAATAGCAATCTTATAAAAATCCTTTCACTTTTTATCAATTAGCAATAAATAAATAACATGTGCGAATAAGAAAACTCTGGTTTCTTTTACTCTCTACACCCACCTATTAGTCGGAGTACATAAATGTAAAAAACATTTGTTTAAAAATTGCCTTGAAAAACTAATTTTAGTTAATTTTGTAAAAATAAAAAATGAATAACAGTCTTCTTTGTTAGTTGTTTGATGCTACTGGCTAAGAAAATTTAAGACGCCTACAGAAAAACAAGGAAAGATGACGTAATTGTATAGGATTTAAAAAAAACATTTTAACTGTTAATCGTTTATAAAGTTGTTATTGAACATTTTATTTTATAATTGCGGCCTAATAGCCGAGTAACTGGCTCGCCGTGCAACAGGTTTCGGGTTTTTGTTGTTTGTAATGGTTGAATCCATTATAAATCATGGTCCCGGTATAATATGATTGTAGGACGTAGGGCAAACAACCCTACCCACGTAAAAAAAAGCATCTTATGTTTTGGAATCTGCCCTTAGGGCAGACCGTCTTGGCCCACTATGAGGCTGTTGCACCAATGAAGAAGAAGAAATATTATAATTGCTATAAGAAAATAAAGTTTAATTATTATTTAAATGAACAATTTGAGTTATTTTATAGTTTACGTTTTTTAACGAAATAAAGCAAAATGTTTCTCTTTTTTCTTATTACATATACAGTTAAATATTATTCAGAAGCATACGGTAATATATTCAGTTTATGAAAGAACTTTTTGAAATTTTAGAGATAGACTCTATTTACTTTAAAAGTTATGAGAATTTTGACTCAAAAAAATGGTGGGTATAATATATGTGACACGCTGGACCAAATAAAATTTGGATTTTCGTCAACTTTCGAGTTAGTGCTTAATTAAATATGTTAATTAATTTTGTCAATCAATTGCATTGTACCATAAGTTAGTTCTCTTCCTTTAATTATACCACTTATGTGAAGATCTAATGACAATTACAAAACTTATTAAAGATGACCCATAAAAAATGGATTAATGGGTCTCTTGTTCACCTTATGTTTATCAAGAATAATATACCGAAGGTTGATTAAGGATCGACATATCAGGAGAAATTTTATGTGCATCCATGTCTATGTTGGAAATGGGCACAATAAATCGGTCAAAATATTTAGTTTTTAAATAATAAAGGGGGCACAATTTAGGTCGAGATGTATTTGTTTTGAGTTCGACGTTTAAACTATTCGGGATAGAAATCTCAGATTAACCCTTGAGCGTTCATTTAAACAGTAGTGTCACAAAATGTCTGCAGCGTTACAAACTCTCTATGGTGCAACCTAAGTAACGTTTAATCTGTTAAATCTCCCTTAACTTCAGGTTAAAGTATCTGGCTTTTAAACAACAGAATCAAATCAATAAAAATGAAACAAAATTGTTACATTAACAGAAATAAAATGCGCGGTTTTAATCCCAATCGATGCTACTTTATTTATATTCTACAGTGATTCTCAAGAATGGAAAATTTTATCAAGTATGATACATTACAGCAACTGAAAAATGCGTCTTTCCATACCCGAGTAGGCGTTCTTTTCCCTCACTTGGTGAGGTCATTATTTTTATGCCATCTAAAGTAATTATTTTTCAAAGATTTATTTCTTACTATTATAACGCCCTGGCTACCAGAAATCACTTACGGGAGCTCATTTATCTGGTAAAATCCATTATCCGGAGAGAGATGGTAATCCCATAAATATTCGTAAAACATTCTGGTGCTCGAACATTTCTTTTAATCTCACCTGTGCATCGACGGTTCGCGAATAAAATCGATTTCGATAATTTTTCAGAACCATTCGCGAAATAACGAGATTTATCACATGAATGCGAACATTTTAACTTCACCTCTCAGCACCTTCCTTAATTTAGCTATCACAAAATTTAGTCATCAAATTTTTTATTTTTCTCTATTTAAATAACGTAATTGATTAAGATTGATTTAAAAACACTCTCACAAAAATTTTTAATTACAATAATTATTTGAAACAAAAATATGAATGTTAAAATATACTCAATGTAATATAAGTTGACTGCACTTATGAACAAATGGAAATTTGCTCCACATCTAAATAAACTACTAACAAGTACAATACAATTTTACGAAAACTCATATTTTCTTATTGAGAGAGACCATAGCGACCTGATGGCCGAGTGACTGGCGCTGGGTGCCTCAATTATCTAATTATTATTAAATTCCAATTATTATTATTATCTAATTATTTTGGGTGCATACAAAATGAAAAAAAAAAAAAAAACATTTATGGAACTGTCCACAGATTTAATCAAAGATAATAATAAAATAAGGCATGAATGTTAACTTCAAGTAAAAAAAATGACGCAAAGAACAATTTCAACTCAAACTTCTCTAAAGTAAGTTAAATATGGGGCTATTATAGAAAAACAACAATATAGTAGCTCCTTGCTGTCATACCATTTACAGAAACTGAATGAAATTTTAGTTTAATGTATTTTTAAGGTATGCGCTAAAGAATCATAAAAAAAAATAGTTACGGTTACAGTGACAAAATTTCAAAAATCTCAAATTTCAACACCTACTTATTTTTATTGGCAAGGTGATCTCCGTAGCGAAAAACTGTAAATAGCTTTGGAAAAGCATAAAAGAAGCAGAAAATTCGCTGGCCCCTAGACAGACTAAGAAGAAAAGTGAGAACAACCACTAAAGAAGCAACATAAAGCAAAACATTTTTATGTGTTTCACAAATTCCCACACGATGATACTTAACGTGCAGCAGATGGTGGATAGCTCTGTAGCACATACCATTGCAAGAGGAATCTATTAAACCTGACGTCTGATGGCATCTTTAAAGTCCGACTCAATTTGCAGATCAAATGCATAGATCTCAGGTATTCCTACAGCGCAATGACGGACACAAGAGTCTGTGAGGTCTTCTGGCAAGCCTTTCTTAACACAACAATTTGGGGACAGAATTATATCCCCCTTTCACGTTTCCGTGGCCGCCACGGCCCCGATCTCATTTCCATGAACATTTGGCTGTAGGGATACCTGATATCTAAAATGTATACATTTACAATTTGCAAACTGCACCTGATTTCAAAGATGACATCTGACGTCAGGCTAAATAGATCCCTCTTGCCATGATACGTGTTTCAGTGCTATCCACCATCTGCCGCATACAAAGGGTTCTCGTGTGAGAAGGAAATCATATGGAAAATTTGTTAGACACATAAAAATGTTTTGTTTTTTATTGCTTCTTTATTGGTTGTTTTTCACTTTTACTTCTCAGTATGTCAAGTGCCAACGAATTTTCGTGCTACAGTTACCGTTCCAAACTTATTCTCTATGGAATCCACATATAAAGAAAAATTGTAGTTATTGGCATTTGAAATTTCGAAGTCGTATAACTTTAGTTAAACTGTTATTTCTCATATTCTTGAGCGCTTGCTGCAAAATACCTTAAGCTAAAATTTAGTTCAGTTTCTGTGAATAGAATGTATAGAATGATAGAATAGATGATATATGATCACATATTGAGAAAGTTTTGTTTTTTATTAATCATTTTTATTTTGGTGCTTAAAAATGAAGCAAAAATTCCAAGAATTTCGATTGTGAAATGTGTCAAAAACATTAATAAAAAAAAAAAGGTTTTCAAATTAATCATAAAAACAAATTGATATGCGTACTTTTTGTCTTGAAACTACACAAGATGAAAAAAAATACCAAAAAGTAAAGTATCCTAACAAACAAAAACCTTTAATTTTAAATGACATTGCATCCTAAATAAACATATAATTCAACGAGAAGAAAGCCTCAATACTAAGTGTGATCGCTTCAATTCGCTATGCAGACTGGAAAGCGAGGTCCCATGCTCAAATTGAAATATCTCTGTCTGGGTGTCAAAGGAATATCAGTGTTTATTAACTTGGTTGCCAAGCCCACTACCGTGTACAAGGTAGTCTGTAGATTCTAAAGAATTACTGAGGGGGATGAGCGGTTTGAGTTCAGCAGTACATCACCCTACAACAGCACATCACCCTAAATCTAATTCTATTTAAATCGATCAGTCTTTCTCTAGCCATATATTCAAATTGTAGCTGCTACATGCTACATGTTTTTACAGCTTTATTTATTAAATTTTCATACATTAGTTTCCTCAAGAAGGTAATTTTACACTCGTAAATATTTGGAAATCATTGTAAGCACGTAGTATTACTAACAAGTGTTTTTAAAGTACAAATTTAATACTGATTTGTAACTTGATTTACAAAAATGTTATTAGTATCAGTATTTATTGCAAATATTTTTAGTACTGATTTAATAATAATTTAAATATTACAAATTAGATTAACACAAAATTTTATTGCTAAAAATTATTTTTGGTAACAAAAAATTTTTATCAAAAACCCAAAAGGCTTTGTAATTTTAAGTTTTAAAACTAAATTTATTTGAAGGATGAGTTTTATTTAGTGATTTTATTAATTTATTATTTTTTGTTGAAAAATTAACTGCTATTATATTAAAACGTTGTGATTCTGTTTTAAAAGAACTTTTTCGCAGTTAACCAATTAAAAAAAGTCTGTTGTTTAAAAGATAAAAAAAATGTTAATTGAATATAAACATATATACTAAAAATATTGCACACATTTTAGATCGATTATAAACTTGAACTTATTATGCTATACATTTTTGTTTATAAGCAATATTAATTGCAATTAATCCTGAGAGTGCCTGACCTGATTAAGAGCCTGCCTCAAATGTAATTAATAATAAAAATTAATAATAAAATGATTTATGTATATAATTTATCGTTAAATTAATTCATAAACATTGTAACACAAATTTTTAGTTTATTAAGTTTAAATCAATTTTTTTTTAATTCGATAACCTGAATTTTATAGCTTTATTTAGTCTCTTGTTAATCTCCTTAAACATTTTCGAAAGACATTATATAAATATATCTTTCAAAGTTTTTAATTGATTAAAGAATCTTTCAATTAAAAAGGTTTTGATATGCACTAAATTAAAAAAAAAAAAAGTTGCATTCAAATAATGAAAAATATTTAATCAGAACGAAAGTGAAGAAAGAAATATAATTGAGGAGGAATTTCCTGTGAACTAGAACGACAATTAATGAATCGTAAATGAATAATAGGAAATTGATTGCTTTTCTCTTTTTCAGAACTTATACCTTTCTTAATTTTTTTTAAGAATTTCCACAGAAAAATAATAGAATAACGTATAATTTCCTTTTAAAAATTAAGATGTAAAAAAAAAATACTCCTAACATGTTAATCAAAATATTAGTTATTTCAAAATAAAATTAAAAACTTCAGTATTATATATAAAAGAAACAACTGCGTTATTTTAATTAAAATATTAATAATTGAAAATCTGTATAATGAGAATAATTGCCGAAAGGAAATTTAAAAATAAATAATTTAAACCTTTAAAATAGAATATTTAATTCGTGTTCCCAAGAAGACCTTATTTTAATTAAAATTTTAATGTTAAATTATAACTACCCTTTAATAAAATTAATAATGTACCTTTAATGTTCTAACACATTGTCGTAGTAATACTATTTCAATTTTTATATTATGTATAAATCTACATATCTTTTATTTATGAAGAAATTAAAATTCTTTAATTTAAATATTACAATCATAAGAACCATATACAAGGAAAACATAATATTCACATTAAATTGATTTTAACCACTGATATCTCGCTTTTGAAAACATTGAAAAAATGGTTTTTTTTTATAATGGTTGAAAAAAAGGTAAATGCATTTATGGCAAAGCAATTAAAAGATAAATTAATTATATTGATTGAAATATTGTTCCAATTAAACACTGCTTTAGTTATTAAAACATTGTTCAGCATATTGAAACATTGTTAACATTGTTAAACATGTTAATTGTTTAAATAAAATGATAGTTACATTGTTAAAATAAACACTGTTAAACATTGTTTCAGTTATTGAAACATTGTTCCAGTTAAGCATTGCTTCAGTTATTGAAACACTGTTGACATTGTTAAACATGTTAACTGTTTAAATAAAATAATAGTTACATTGTTAACTGTTAAACATTGTTGAAACATTGTTTGTTATTGAAACACCATTCTAGTTAAACACCATTCCAGTGCAATTTATAATGGTTGAAACATATGTAAATGATTTATGGCAAAGCAATTAACAGACAAATTATTTATAATGATTGAAACATTGTTCCAGTTATTCAAACATTGTCCCAGTAAACATATTAAACAGTGTATGTAAGCAGTTATATGTGTCTTGGATTTGGTTAAAATCTAGAATCCTGTACCCTTTGTGCCAAATACATTGCCAGGTTGCCAAGTCGCCAAGTAAGTATAGTAATGAATGGACCAGGTAGTTTCCGCGGTACAAATGATATTACGTCAAAATCCTTCATTGGGATGCCAAATCGCCAAATAAACAAACAAAATGGCTCCTGAAGTCCAGTGTCAGCGTAAAACGCTATTTCGCGAAAATTCAACGCCAAACAGTGTATATTACGTAAACATTACTAGCCAAACAGCTATTACGTCAAAGTTTATCCGTGAAAATACTTTTTTAAGCCAAAGTTTATCGCCTTTATGTCAAATATTATCACTATCCTGCCAAAATTTTAATACTTGAAATGCTTTATCGAAAATTTTTTTGCTAAGCGAATTTCGTTTTTTGAAGTGCTTTTACGTTAACATTTATCGCTTTGTCGCCAAATTTTTATAATTAAAAATTTTTATCTCTTGCATACTTTTGCGCCAAATTTTCATTACTTTTACGCCGAAATTTAGCACTATTATGGCAAAATTTTATTTCGAAATTGCTTTAACGTCAAATGTAATCACTTTATCGCCAAATTATTATGTGGAATTATGTTTTGCTAACTCACATAAATGTATCATTTAGACAAATATAATAATCACTGGTATGATAAAATTACACAAAATTATTCCTGACACGCCAAATTATTATTATCATTATTATTTCAAAAAACTATTTCATGTTGTTTACGATGTCGAATTCGTATAATGAAACAAAATTACTTAAATAGGAAAAAAAAAAAAAAAAAAGAATAACTTACATTTTATTCTGATATATCATTTGTTGGTGGATACTGTACCTATTCTGATCAAATGAATGAAGAAAACAAAAAGAACAACATCAGAAATATTTAATACTGCCTGAAAAATTTATACGCCTTTATCATCTGTAAACTAACGTTCTGAAATTAAAAAGTTACATTTTTCCGCACGAATTCAAATAACGGTTGCCACAAAACCTTAATTATGCCAACAACATTTTTTTTTTATTCTAATGCAGCTGGCAAACACTTAGACAGCTTGGTTTTGATGCCTTAAGGCAAGCGCTGCACAGACGTACTCACTTTGCATTAGCCAGGGGTCCGTGTGTAACTTGAAGATAAGCCACGGACGCGGAGTAGTAATGCCACCGCAACGCTCTACGATCCTATTAGGACCGGGACCTACGGTTTAAAGTGGATTCCGAACCACTACAAACAACCATGGCACCACCGGGACACGAACCCGAAACCTGTGGTACCGAGCGCTAGTCACTCGGCCATTCAGGACCTTGTCAAGAACATTAACAAGAAACTTTCGATCGATATTTTCGCTGTTAACTAAAGTTCTAAAAAATAAAAATAAAATTTTTCGCGCAATTTCAAATAACGGTTATTGTAAAACTTTAATTATTTCAATAGCATTAAAAAGAAAATAATTATTTGATGATCAAATATAAGTTATTAATAAATTAAAAACGTTTTTTTTTGTTTGTTTTGTATTTTCATGAGGGGCAGCATTATAAAAATTGTTTATTTTCTGTATCATATACTGTAAACATACGTTATAAACACAATCTCAGAATAATCAATAATTTATCAGAACAAATATTTAAAAGAATACATATATTTATGTTCTTTATTTACTATAACTAAAAATTCTGCAAATAACTATCAAAGTAGAAATAAAAAGTCATTATATTGTTCGGGAAAAGAAGAATTTAAGAATTCCTCTAGAGTATTGTAACCCTAAAGAAATTGGCGAAATACTCTAGGTTGCAAGATTGGCGACATCCTCAGGGGCACAGTATTCTAGATTTCAACCTTGGATTCCTGTCAAATGTGTAAAATTTCAGACTTCACAGACCTTCAAAGAGGCCAAATTGTAGGAACCCAATTAGCAGAAGGAACATCCCAGCTTTTAGGTTTTCCTATAGGTGGGGTATCTAAAGTCACGGCAGTATACACCAGCGCTGTAAGGAAAGCTCGGTAAAGCAAAAGAATGCAGAAACAGTGATAGAGACAAACTGGTATTGAAGCGGATTATAATGTCTAAAAAGAAAACAACTGTATCCAATGTGACCGCACAGCTCAATCAACATCTGGATTCTCCAGTGTCAATGATTACAGTTAGAAGAACATTCATAAACAGGGCATTTACAGCAGAGCAGCAATTCCCAAGACATTTGTCACATCTGTTAATGCAAAACGTCGTCTACAGTGGTGCCACAACCACAAAACCTGATAGATCGATTAATAAATAGAAGACAGTTATAGGGTCAGACGAATCATCTTTCACGCTTTTTTTTCCACTACAGAAAGGGTACTAGTTTGGAAGACACCTGTACAAGCGTATGACAGTGATTACCTTCTTCTAACTATCAAAAATGGAAGTGTATTTATCATGGTATGGGCAGCCATGACATTATTTTCTGCTAGCTCAATTGTAACCCTGAAATGAAGAATCACTGGCGAGAAGTATGTATAACCAGGGTTTAGTTAGACTGGTTATTCTAAGATACAAACTTTGTTTCCTGAAAGATGTGGAATTTTCCTGAGGATAATACTCCTATTCAAGCAGCGATACCTGTTCAATTAGGATTTGATGAACACGAGGAGGAAGTGAAACATCTATTTTCGCCAGCACAGTCCCTCGACTTCAATACCATCAAACCGTTATGGTTAACAAACAATCTGGCATTGATATCCTCCACCGGCATCTCTCCCGGAATTTTCCCAATATATCCACGAATAATTGTTAAATATTCCTCTGAACAGTATTCAACAATTGTTTGATTCAATTCCCAGTCGAATTCAAGTTGTATTACATGCCAAAGGCGGTCCTACACCATACTAATAAAGGATTCCTTTGACTTTAGAGTGTTTCCATTATATCGATAACCACCTGTATATAAAGCGAAATGTTTACTTAAAAAAGTTCTTCTTATCAATTTTTCAACCAAATAGCATTACTCAGATAAAATTCACATCTAAAAACATAAAACAAGAACTCTCTACTAAACCTAACAACTACGCTACCGTGTTAAAAATAAATTTATCTTGTTTTTTTTTTTTTTTCATTTTATTTACTTTCATTATTTTTTTTTAAATATCTTCATTATTTAATCTGCCTTTTAATGAAAAATATTTTCATGCATTATTACTAAGAAAAAAAAATTTTCTTTACAAAATTACAATAAGTAAAAGAAATATTAATTATCCGCAAACATCTTTTCGAAAAGTATTTTGAGTTTGATATTTTAATCTAAAAATATAATGACATGATCCCACGCATGTTTTGAATCTTAGAGAAAAAATAATGATCCTCAGTACTATCTCCAAAAAGAGAAGATTTCCTTTTTTGACAAAAAGATGGTTTCTATTTTTAGCCACATAATAGGAGGTTGTCAAGCGTGTTTATCTGAGATTGTTTTTGTCTTAAGCTAAACAATCCAAACCTTCTACTAGATTTCAAAAAAAAAAAAAAAAAAAAAAACTTTGAATATTTTCCTTTAATCATAGGAATAAATTTTCCTTTTGAATTCCTCTAAGAAATAAAAATTGTGCATAAAAAGCGAGACATATTTTTAGTTACACGGAAGTTTATGCCTTACTAAGCCAAATCATGTTGTGTTTGTTTTGAATCACAAATGACTTTCCATTGTTAATATTATATATATATATATAGAGAGAGAGAGAGAAAGAAAGATAGATGGATAGATAGATATAGACTGCATTGTGACATAAGCAATAAACAGGAAATTTTAATATAAAAGAAGAAATTTTTAAAAGGGAACACGTACATAATAATAGTTTTTTTTATACGTCGTGATTATAATTAAAATCCCAGTTTCAAAATGCTGTAAAACAAGAACCATTCGTCACAATGAGTTTAAATTTGAACTGAAGATACTTTAAGAACGGGGAAACGGTAGGGTATAAAAAAACTTTCAAGGTGTTTAAATAGATGGCACTGTAATCGGCATAAAGGAAGTGATTTTGGCTCCCTGTGATATTTTGAATCAAAAATGATAACGTATTTGGCATGAGTTGCACATTAAACCAACTGTAGTGTTCAACGTATTTGATTGTTTCGGTTTTTTTTTGACCGAAAAAAAATGACTTCCAATTCATTCAACAGTTGTGACAATGTTAGTGGAAAGCCCAGCCACGGCGCTCGGACTTATGAAGACGAAAATTTTTAAAGATTTTACAAAACTAAATTTATAAAAGAAAAAAAAATATTGAACTTATTCTTCACATTCCATACTTTGTGTGAACAGAAAAACATTTTGAGGCCATGTTTGCCATGACCATTTATTAATGGTACACGTATGAACAATTATTTATGTAATTAATTGAGTTATAATTTCATTACTCATTTATTTGATCTTGCATGGTTAGTTTCATTTCGTTCGTTTATATATTTTGTTGTATTTCTGACATTAAATGGTTATCTTAAAAACCTGGAGTGCAAAAAACGCAAGAAAAACGTCAATGATCTTTACAATTTGGTTTCAACTAATCGAAATGAAATTTTAAATTGAGTACAGTGTGAAACAAGTGCAGAGGTCGTAATTTCAAGAGTGGCTATATTTTCATGAAACATCAGTTGATGTAAATTAATAATTTAAAGAAGTCTTTGGGAAACAATTGAATGTTAGAGATGAAAGTACTTCAATTTTACAGAATCTATGCATGGCAGACATAAGAGCAGAGTGATTCAAATATTGGAATTTATATTGAATTTCTTACAATGCAGGTGCCTTCTCAAAACAATATATTAAATGTCACACTAGCGTTCCTAAAATATTTCCTAAAAATACAGATAACCAGGTCTTTCCCGAAAGTGTTCTAACATATCGATGTTTAAAGGAGAAAAGCAAGCTTGAGATTGGCTTGTCTGTAATGAAATTAAATAAACATTGTTATGCTTTCTTTGTAATCATTTTGGAATAAGATTTCTTGCCAAAGGAATCAGCATTTAAAGTTATGCTCGTATCAAGAAATGGACAGCAGCTGAAAAGTGGCAAAAAATTACTTTTTATGCATACGCATAAAAATTATATGTATTACTTATTATGTATACCCATTCCAAAAGCAAAGCAATGAAAATTGACAGTGCTATATGGCTTGTTGAGAACTACATTGACTCCGGTCAGATAAAAACATCGACGGTCTATTGGAAGCATCAAGTGAAATATCTATCAGGTGGTTCAACATTACAAAACGAATAAATGATATTGCCATATTAATTGGTAAACAGGGTATTCCATTGTGTGACATTTTTAGCGCATAGGTGAAAAGCACAAGTGTGGTGTTCTCTAGTCATCATAGACTCATTGGTATAGTATGGTATGGTATATTCATGGTGTTATCTCATTGGGATCCAATTAAAAACATGCAAATTAAAGAGACCCAAGGAAAAGGGTAGACGACTTGAAGTACATTATCTTCATACCATTTCCATACCAATGTTAATTTCTGAATAAACCAACTCATATTGGAGTACAGTGCTTTTCTGTCAATGTTGATTTTACTCCAAATTTATCTCATGCTGAGCAGGAAAACATTTTAGTTTTGTAATATCATATTAAAACCAATATGAAATTATAAAAATATTTTTACATTCTTGTTGATAGAAGTAAATAAAAAGATACGATATAACTAAGGATGGTAGTAGAAACATTATAAGAACATGATAAACCACTATCGGATTGTCTTAAATAGACCTTTGGCGATTGGACCAACAAGGCAGAAGAACATAAATATTCAAAAATTATATTATATCAGTAATATAAAATGGATTTATTTTTACTATATGAATGCGGAATACACATAACTTATGTGGTAATGATGCACAGAATGCATTCCTCAGCTATAGCATACATTGAAACCGTGCAAACGGATTATAATTTGTTTAGTTCCAGTCCATAGCGATCGTGAATCTTATTAAATTGTATTAGCCATTCTCTACACAACATGCTACGCTCGATGGTTAGACAATGCTTAAGTATAAAGCCCTTTGTAGCTCACCTGCCAGACATAAAATTAACATTATAAAACCTATTAGAATTGAACCTAATTGCTAAGACAAATACAGAGATTAATAGAGTTGTATTTAATATCTCATCCTTCATTTGTATGATAATGTTTGTTATGTAACTGTGTAATAGTTACAATTGATATCTGTAACAAAGTCATTTTATCCAGAAAATCAACACTTGATATCGTAGTATGTTAATTTGTAAAATGTGACATCAGAGCTTACAAAACGTCAAAAACTAGAAAAGTATGTGTATAGAAGCTAAACATATTATTTTTAATTTGTATGCTGTTTAAAACTTATGGTGAAGTAAAATGCCAAAGAAAGGTGCCGTGACGATTAGGCTACAAAGAAGCAGATTTGTCAAAACAAAATTAAACAGATGAATCGTCTTGATTACGTATAAATTAGAAAGCTTGTCTTCTATTTAGCATTGGATAATGCTATTATTAACCTGACTATTTGTTTTAAAGCTTTAGTAAACAGTTCAGAAAGTTCGACTTCCTCTTTTTCTAAAAATGAACTAGAAGAAAAAATCATTATTACTGGTAGATTAATCATTAGAAAAATCATTATTATGAGAGACTAGAGATAAATCATTCGTCATATACTCATCAAGCAAATTTTGATATTTATTCAACACGCATTTTTTGTTTCAGAAGAGACCTTTGGATCTACTAAATTGCTTGAAAGATAAACTGGAAAGACACTCAACAAAATATATCTGTTTACCTCCACTGTCACCACCATATAGCAATCTAAAACTGACAAAAATTACCTAAGACAGATTATGTCTCAGATGCTACAACTAGGTTTGGAAACAATTCATATTGATCATGATCTTTAAAAACCAATTAATTCTGATCATATGATTCGCAATTTTTCCAGGAAAAAAATTATAACAGTACCTTTGTTTAGCAGAATATAAATGCCATTACGTCTCTACTATAATTATCATTATGAGCTCACAAGTAATCTAGCTTTGAATTCATTATTTATGTATGCTGTTGAGTTCTCGTTTATACATTAATATACCTTATTTTCTTAATTACTTTTTCCAAAAGCATGTGTCTTATTGTTATTTTTTCAAGTATGTTTGAATATTGTTAATAAGTGTGTTATTAGGAAATTGCGGATTTATGTCTTCATATATAGATAAAGGGGTGAGCATATTAGTCTATTTACAGCACTTAATAATTCCGTTTCGGCGGTCTTACTGATTAGCTAGGTAAAAGCCTGAATATATAATCCCAAGGTAGTTAAGCCTTAATATATAGTATATCTTAATGCATGGATGTAATATTGTGAGCATTATTTATGCCCAATAATTAAATGATTCTTGTAATCTGAATAAATCCTTTCACAAGACGAGCGTAGATTAGCCCTTAAAAGCATTCTGACGTTGTGCTTTTAACTCAGGGGTGGACAACCTAAATGATCTCTTTGGAAATGCATCCTAACTCTGCGGGCAGCATATAATATTATATATCCCCATATTAGATTTAGAACCCACTATAGACATTTTTTAAAGTGAAAATTGAAACATGATGAGTTACTAATTTTGTGTACTTTTATTCTTATATTTAAAGATAGATGATATAATAAATAACGATACTAAGCGCACATTGTAAAGAAATATGGAACACTAAAAATAAAATATAAAAAATATAAACAAAAATGAAATAAAAAAAAATGAAACCATTAAAAAATATTTATTTTACTAGTGCGATATTTGTTTCTCCCCTGTTTCACTTAACTTTTGCAAATAAATCTCAATTTGGGGGTTTTGCAAATTGTAATGAGTGTTGCATGTTATCCGTTATGTTATCCATGGAGTCCGTTATGTTTGAACGTGTTTTGATTTGAATAATTTATTTTGGAAAAAAATATTCGCAGATGTAAGTTGAACCAAAACAGCTAACAACTTCAGCTGGTTTGCTCTGCCATCAACAACCAACTGTGCATATTTAGGGATGCCACTGCGTCACTGACGTCACTTAAAGGAAGAATAGAACCTGTCATATTAGAATTTCCAAAATGTGCGCGCATCATGAATTCGCATAATATAATTTAATTATTCTGCGAAACTCATAACTGTAAACTCATAAATAAAACAGGTAATATCTGACATATATTCGCATGTATATTATTTTAAAATCAAAGTTAATTTTTTTCATAATTTCGACAGTTCATTTTTGAATATAGGATGCACACATAATGTTTTTTTGTTAATACATTATTTTTTCACTACTTTGGCCATTATAAAATAAATATATTTTGTAAAGTGGGATAAATCTCATGGGCCGGAAAAATGCCCCATGAGGCCTCAAGTTGACCACCCGTGTTTTAACTAACGCTAAGTTGAGAAATTTAAATATTTCTCACATTAGAATCAAAGACAACATAGTGAGAGATATCAAAAATCGAATGAAAATGAATATTTACATTAATTAAAAATATAGTAATACATATTTTTTTAGTTAATTCATTTTTAAGATTTTTAGTTGTTTAATATTTATTTTCCCAAGACTAATTTCTTCCAATAAAACCTATATTCTTTAGAGAATTAAATAATTTAATGACGTAAATATATTCACTTACTTTAGAGCATATTTCCATGAATTCGTCCATGGTAACTACGCCGTCTTTGTTAATGTCCATTTTCTGAAAATAAAAAAAAAAAAAAATCTATATATATTTATATTATAATATTTATTTCATCAAGCAAAATATATATACAGGTAAAAACTACAGTTAAATTTCTTTTGAATAAAGTGTGATTGATACACTTTCTAATAACTAATATATATTAATAGGAGCATATCATTTTTTATAACCAACATTATTAAAATAAGTACAAAGGCATGAAATATATATTAAAATATTATATACTATATACATTAATATATATATATATTATGTTATATTTATTTCATAAACAAAATACTATATATATACAAATAAAAACTATTGTTAGCTTACCCTTTGAATAAAATGTGAATAATTGTTTTTAAATAGACACACTTTCTAAAAACTGATATGTATTAATAAGATGATGTCACTATTTTATAATTAATATTATTAAGATAAATAGTTTTTATACAAAGGCATAAAATAGCTCTTATATAAAGACATGAAATAATATATATTAAAAATAGTAATATTATAGATATATCAAAATATATTATATTATTTATTTCATTAACAATATATGTTATATATATATATATATATATACCAATATACATGTAAAAACTATTGTGAGATTTCCCTTTAAATAAAGTGTGAATGATTTTTTTAAAAATATATATAATTGAACTGGTATATATATATTTCATATATATAGATTTATATCTATATTATTTAATATATGTTGATTATTGACTATTATTTATCATATATAGATATATAAAAATTAAAAAAGATATGATCCTATTAATATATGTTAGTTTTAAGAAAGTTAATAACTGACATATATTAATAGGATCATACTCTTTTTTATGATTAATACTATAAAAATAAATAGCTTTTATACAAAGGCAAACTCTGAAATAGCATGAAATATTATATACTAATATGAAATAAATATAAATATAAACAAATATATATATATATATATTTATTTATATATATATATATATTATAATATAATATATATATATATATATATTTATATATATATATATATATATATATATATATTATATTATTTATATTATTTATTTCATTAAAAATATATATAATATATATATAAAAACTACTGTTAGATTTCCTTTCAATAAAGTGTGAATGATTTTTTAAAAACATATATATATATATATCTATTTCTTATATATAGATATGTATTATTTGATATATGTAGATTATTATTTATTTTGATTATTTATATATTTTTATTATATAAAAGGTTAAAAAGGATATGATATTAATATATGTCAGTTATTAGAAAGTGAATAACTGACATTTTTTTATAGGATCATATTCCTTTTTTATGATTAATACTATTAAAATAAATAACTTTTATACAAAGGCATGAAATAGCTCTTATATATTTTCATGAAATATTCTTATTAACATAATATTATCACATTCATAATATTTTATCAATTTAAGTACATTCTAATAATTAAATAAAAGGAAATTAAATCAAACATTATTTGATCACATTAAAATCTAAAAAAGATTAATTTGCATTTAAGTGTATGGCAAAAGTTATTTAGAATTTAAAAAAAGGGCTTATTTTTAAAGTATCTATATATAAAACCATAAATATTGAATTATTCAAAAACAAAATTTAAAGCTTCATGGAAGTGCTTTAAATTTATTCAACGTTACATTTATTTTTAGCCATATTTCTTCGAAGAACTTCGACATTTGATTTTACACGAATTACTTATTCAAGTATCATTTTCTTGGTTTATTTTTATAGTGCCTTTCATAAATGTCTGAAAAGAAAATCTATTTATGGATGGGGAAAAAATAGGAAAAACGTAAAATAAATGTCGATACAATTATAAGAAATAAAATCGAAAGATTCACGAAAACTACTACAAAAAAAATCTTTTTCAAACTTTATACTTAGTTTCTTTTTTTACTTCAGAAATTTTAAAGGAAAAATATATTTGGAACCGCAGTGGAAAAAACGTAGGTAAAGAAAAGCTTAAAAGTTCAAGACTTCGTAGAATTGGAAAATCTCATCATTATATGTCAGTAAATATTTTTATTTCTAAAAGTTTCCCATTTTTAGAGCATTAAATAGGGAAAAACTATTCTTTGTTTGAATATTTTTAACAAAAGCCCTTTAAACTTTAAATTCTTGCCTCAAAAAATTTTAAACACACTATTTATGACTTGTGAATAGGAATAATCATAACAAGTGAAAGGATTTTCTCTCCACACAGTGGCTCCCAAAAGTGTTCATACACTTACAAATTTCAATGAAATACTGCTCTGACCATTGATAAAAGTAATATTTTTGCAACATTTTTTACTCGTTTTATAAACAAAACTACATTAAATATTTTAGAATATAGTAAAAATTTTTTTCAAAAATCAATAGTAAAAAGTGGCAAAAACTGTACTTCACAGTATTCTATGTGCACATAAAAAAAGTCTGCACACTAGTACTAGTATGTAGTATTTAGGTTTAGTCATTATTATATTATTGAAATAGTTCGCTGGCGTCGAAAGGTTTCAGGGTTCCGGCGATGCCATGGATATTTTTGGATGTTCAAAATTCATTTTAAATTTCTAATATTGAATGTAGAGCGTTGGGTGCATAGGGCTGAAAACCCTACACCATAAAAAGAAAAAAACATCTTTGCCAGTAGTCAGACGGCCAGTTGCCCACCATGGGACTATTGCGCCCTTAAAAGAAGATGTAATTTGAAGAGCATTTTGCAACATCTTCAACAGTTTTTAATTGTCTGAGGTCAAAATTCACTATTTGTTATAATTTTTCCATCTACATCATTTTTGATTATTACTTTTAATTTATTTTCTTAGTTCTTTTAGTATTATAACCTCAGTTATCTCCAAGTATTTTTGGGTTTAAATCTAGTTATTGAGGAGGTGCTTTTGGAGTTTGTGTGCATTATAGAACCCCACTTTAAGAATCTTGCTCTTAGAATTGTTATCTTGATAAAAAAAAATATTTTCATTATCCAAATTTCTGCCTGATAAATTTAAATTGTTTTCAAAAATTTAAATAAATTCTTTATGCCAACAATAAATTACAAATTACCAATTTCTGCTTTTCTGACATGCACCCCCCACACTAGAACATTCCACTGCTATGCTTTAGTTTTCCAACTAAATTCTTAGTATTAAGTTCTTTCATTTTTTTTTTCTTCGAGCATTTATATAACTATAGGAAACAAAAATGTTAAATCTACTTCTACCTTTTTTTTTTTTATCATTGACGAAATTCGCTGATGTAAGTCTAAGCTTTCTATTTTTAGCACATCCAATAATCTTTCTCTGGACAAATCGGCCAGGTAATCCTATTTTTTAAGAGAATTCTTCGAACAGTTTCAAGTAAAATTGAAATAGAAACTTTTTCAATAAATTCTTCACAATTTTTTACAGCACTGAAAATAAAACATTAAAGGTGGAACTTTCACAAATTTTCAAACCATAAATCTCTGATCACGTTGAGTTAACGTTGCCGGGTGACCTTTCCTTACCTTATTTTCGATTCGATTTTTCTTCTTTAAAGCTTTCCATCACATACTATTTTATTGCTAATTTAGCATTATTTAATTAATAATTTAGTATCAGTTACTAATTAGTATTACTAATTTTGTGATATTCAGAACTGATTTATCAATATTATGATAAAAAATAATCGATTTTGAAACGCAGAATTACGAGATTTTGTCTCCTTAGAATTACGAGCCATTTTTAAATAAAAAACGGAATATAATGAATTTAACAAGCAAATATTAAAGCCAAACGATTTTTTTAAATGTTCCCCACAATGCAAAAACAAAAAAATCTACAAATTATAATTTTATTTATGACTTTACATGAAAATATTACGGTGTACAATCATTTATTTAAAGTGTTCTTACTCAGATTTCTTGCATTTTCATTTAAGGAAAATGTGTTTATATATATTTTTTTAAATGGCTGGTTTATTAAAATCTCATGAAGGTGAAATGAAAAATAAATATTGTTCTCTATAATTTGAATTCGATTCTTGATTACGGGGCTTTTTAACAAATTTTCAAAGTGTACGAACACTTTTGGGAGTTATATTTAAAGGAATATATTTATGTGTGGGCTGTGTTTGTATTTCTTACAAAACCATAATACAAAAATCCAAATATTTTGCTTTTGAATTCGTTATTTTTTATCAGATTCGTTACTGATATAAAATAATAATAATAAAATATAAATAAAAATAATATAAATGTTATTAGTTTTTTTTTTTAATTAAATAAAAACTTAGTTCTTTTTATAATGAATTTTTTTTTTTAGTTATACATTTTAGAATCGGCAGCTTTTATCAGTATTTGCTTTTCGTAAAAAATTCAGAATTTAGATAATTAATAAATGTATGTGTGCATAATTAAAACAAATTTAAATACTGAGTAATTAATTTTTTTCTCGGAAGTTTTTATATTTTCATTCGATGCATTATAAAACTCATGAAAAATTTCTAATCAGTTTTTTTTTTTTTTTGTAATTAATTAATACTAAAAAAATTGATGGCAAATTAGTAATAAATTAAAATTAAAATTTCTGAAACACCAATAATAATTCCCTTTTAATGAATTTAAATGTGGTAAATAACTTATATATAATTCGGAAAACGAGATAAAGTATTATTTTTATTTGTTCTTAGAAAAAAAAATTTTAAAATTGTGTGCATTGAAAACTGTTATTAACTAAAGTAATGTATTTAATTTAATTTAAACTATAATTAATTTAAACTATATTAATGTATGCAATGTCATGAATTTAGTGGAATTTAAGAAGACATCATTAGAATCAAGATTTATCAAGATTTAAAGGTGAGTAATTTATACAATTTTATTTCTGTCTTCATTCAAAAAAAACTTAGAAAATATTGGACAAGCTAGTGTGTCAAATGTTCTTTTCAATTTAAATTCCTCACTTTACATGGCCGATATGAAGAATTGCTATTTTCTAGTTCATGTATTTTAACTCTTTGTAGTTGAGATGCAAGTAATAAAGTTCCTTTTTTTTTTTTTTCTCTACTACATTATATTCAAATATATAATTTTCACAAATCAAATACTATTGCTTTATTAATTAATATTTTAAATAAGGAGATGGCAAGAAATAAAAATATAATATTTAAAAAAAATTAATATTTGAGATTTTTTGTGAAATGTATATAAATGTATTTTAATGCAATTGTATAATTTCCATATGTAATCATTAGAATCCAAGATTATGCAATAATTTCCTAACTATTTCATGTAATGATATATTAGTACGCTACATTTGTTTACATACCATATTTATTAGTTTATTATATCATTCATTTGACTAATCTAGGAATAATTCAACATTAATGGAACATGTAGAACATATATCTATCTAAAAATTTTCGCTTACAAAAAAATATTTCATTTAATTAAAAATGATAAATATAATTGTTAAAATAATAATGAAAATTTAATATATTATATATTAATTTGGTTATTTGGATTAAAAAGATTTTGGTGTGGTAAAACTGGCACTATAATGTATATAAAATGCATCTAAATTTTTATTTCTTGTGCTTAATAAATTGATAAATGCCTGTCCTTTGTCTATTTTTAAATTATTTCTTAAGATTTGATTAATTTTATTTAAGTTTCGCATTTGCCATGTAATTCTTATTTGTCAAATTATCAATTAATATCTAAATGGCAGATGTTTACATGTTGTCTGCAATTTTTTTGATCACTAAATAGCTATCATTTTTTTTACGTTATTAAAACGAAATTAGAAGCTTTTGAACTAAAGTAAGGTGTTGTTGTTTCCACATGCCGGAAATTTTGAATTAAGTCATTCGTCTAGAATTCTAGATTAGCAGAGATATAGCAGATTCAGCTTTATCGAGAATTCACCATTAAGATGTCTGCACTGCACCTACATTGTGCTACTCATTTTTGAACTAACTGTCTGAGTGGCATTTGTGAGTTCACCCATCTTTTCCTCCTTGTAGCCAATGGAAGGGCATTCTGAAAAATAGATTTACAGTAGACATCTCTAACACACATACTGTTGGTTCCTGTCTATTTAGGAGACCATGTAGCCCATTATACAGGAGACCATGTACTATACAACACTTTTTCGACATTTAACACTAAAACTTTTTTTAATTGTATTCCGAAAAGACATTATCATTAAACATTTCAAAACAAAATATTAATTTTTTTAAATTTTATTGATTTTACATTAAATACAAATTTGATAGGATTACATTTTCTAGTCATGTTCAATAAATGAAAACTTTTTGTTGATAACCATTAGTTTTTCTGTAAGTTTTTAAGACTAACTTTCTAAAACAGAATGAAACGCTTCGTTTTGAAGATAAAACTTAGATAAAATTTTCTTCTATAATTAAAAAAATTTGAAAAAGTGTCAGGGGAGGGTGAATCTGAAGATAAATTTATTTAAAATTATTCCATTGTTAAGCGTAGGGGTTATATAGCTGCTTTAAATTTCATATCTTTAATAAGTCAGGTCTGACCACATTAGTAATATGTGATGTTAACTAATTGCTTTAAATATGTTTATCTGAAACATTTTTCATACTTTTAGAGTACGGATATTTTCTTTTTAAAACAGAATTTTAATGCAAGTCAGTATTATATTTGCAACTTTTAAAAGATAATGTTATTTGAAGATTGTCAACGACCAGAATGATAAAAAAATCCATTTAGATACTGCGGTTTGTAGCAACAAGTATAGTAAATAGCAAAATTTAATTTCAACTCGAAAAACTTCTGGTTTAAAAAATAATGAATTATCTTGTCAAAATAAGTTTAACACTTTTTCTGTATGGAATAATTATAAGGTCAAGATGAAAGGAATTATTAACAGGAAAAGAAATAACGAAGAAAAGTACGAGGAGAAATCAAAACTCGAAAGTTAAAAAATTTAATATGCTAATTCATTTTTATGTTTCCTCCTAGCAGAAATAAAAATGTGATATTACAATATTTATAATTTTTTTTTTCGTCACGAACTAAACTTGTATTTTGATAAACAATTTGGATATTTCTATTAATTTTTTTCTTTAAATATTAAAACAAACATAGCTCTCTGAAATGCCTTTAGGGAAAACAACATCAGTCAACTCCAGATCTTTGTAATTCCAAGGAATGCATTTTTATATATTTTTAATTGCAGTTCGTGCTATTCTGAATACATTTACATTTGAGTTAGTCGGCATTCTATTTTGTTATTAATAGTTATAAAAAGGGCGCTGAAACATGTGTCACCGAAGAAATTTTTAATTAATTTCGGTAGAGTTGAGAATCCCAACACTCCCTGAATAAAGCGTGTGGCCTGGAAGTTGGTTACATCTTTTTATTATTTGCATTGTTGACTGCTTGTCCAGAAAAGAAGTGAGTTATTTAATTTTTTAAGTTAATTTAAAGTTCGTTTATGTTAGCAATATGAATTACTTTGGTTTAAATGTCACAGGGGAATGCCGACCCAATTCTTAGCTTCAGTTAGTTTGTTTGCTTTTGCATATTATAGAACAGCGTTTGTATTTTTCAATATTATAGGTATCTTAGCTATGGCGCTCGGTGCCACATGTTTATTATGAATTCGGGGGTTTTGGGTCCGAGTCCCGGGATGTGCCATAGATGTTTGTAGTGCTTCGGAATCAGGGGCTTGATGGCCGAGCGGCTAACGCTCTGGCGCTGGGTGCCACAATTTTCGAGTTCGAGTTCGGCGGTGCCATGGATCTTTTGTAGTGGTTCGGAATCCACTTTAAACCGTAGGTCCTGGTCTTATTTGATCATAGAGCGTCACTGAGCAAAGTCAGACTTCTCTCACTGTAAAGGGGCAACTGAGCTTCAGGCACAGTGATGTGGTGTAGTGTAGTATTGTAGTGGTGGTGGTGGTGGTGGCTCGGAATCCACTTTAAGCCTTACGTCCCAATCTAATATGATTGTAGAGCGTTGGGCGTAGGGCTGAAAACCCTATCCCTAAAAAGAAAGCATCTCATGTCTCGAAATCTGCCAGTAGGCAGTCGGAGTTGTCCCATCATGAAGATGTTGCACCAATGTAGTAGAAGAAGAACTGCATCAAATAATTTAAAATTCATATAATGTATTTCAATAATTTGATTACAAAACTTTATAAAAATATAAATAAAATATACTTTAATGAAATAAAAAAATTTCTCTTAAAAATAATAATAGAGAAATTTACGAATAGAAATAGAATTCGAACAATTAAAAAATATCAGCTTTCTAATTTCACTTAAATGAAAATAGTTCATTTATAAAAAATAGAAAATAAATACAAAATGATAAATACCATTTAATTTTTCTGTTAGCAGTTTATAAGCAAAAATAAAAACATAACTTATGTTTCTACTCAGAAAGTTTTGAAAACAATTAATTATCTTGTCAGAGTAAGTTCGTTATTTTTCAACTGGCAGTAATTATCAAGTCGAAGCTGCTAAACTGAAAGCAAAAAAACATAGAAAAAATAATAATGGACAAATTTACACATGAAAATGAAAGCTCGGCAATTAAAACAAAAATCAAATTACTAATTTATTTGCTGTTATCTCTAAGCAGAAAGTAAAAATCTAATAAAATAAGAATCTTAAGGGAATTTGTTTTTTCCACTAAGAACAGAACGTATAATCTGCAGAAGCAATTATGACATTTCTTTTAACTTCTGTTTCTTACTTTGAAGAAAATATGGAACTTTTTTTTTTCCTCTCCACAACTACTGTTTTTATTCCAAATGGTTCTTCCTGTCCTCTGAGGCGTTGCTAAGCGACTTGAGGGATTTAACAAGCGCCTCAAGGTAGACTTAAGGTTTTTCGATCTTGGTAAATAAACTACAACAGTTCGTGCCTGGAAATACTGAGGAATTCTTTATATAGCGGTATATGTTTTTCTTCAGTTTCTTCATTCTGTCACTTTTGTTGTATAATCTTAGCAATGTGGAGGAAACACGAATGATTTTTAAACAACGAATTGCTCTTAAAATAATATGACTCGGATATATTTTAAATTAATTGGATGGAATAAGATGTTCTATCAGTAATTTTGAGTGCAAAAGTTATCAGGAAAATAAATAGGAAAGTATTTTTACGTTGAGGGAGGTTTCTTATTTAAGAACAATGCTGAAAATAATTTGCTCAGAATTAAAGTGAGAAGTTTACTTCGTGAATAACATTGCCATAAACAGACAAAATCAGCCGCTATAGAATGATAGTCAATCAGAACTCTAAGTTTTCAGGATATCAGACTTTCTATTAGCTAACTTTTGTGGTGTTGTCATTTTTTAAAACCTTAAATTAAAGCAAAAACCCGATCGTAGGAACAACTAGCTACACGGTTTACTTAACACACACGATAACCATCTTGAAATTCCGCAGTAACCCATACCACATTTTAAACCAACAAAGCTCGCATGCCTTCAGAGACTTATATAATTGGAAAAAGGAAACACACTCACATGAAATAGTTCACAAACAAATTCACAATTTTAAATATAAGCAAAAAAGTGAATTTATTATTATTTACAAATGTTAACCTTGAATTAAGATCATTCAATTAACATTATCAAGTAATGGTATAATTCGAATAATGCATCAATAAAAAAATAATTTTATACACAATTTCACCGATACAAAACTATGTTCACTAATTAAAATAATATGGGGATCGTCTTGCAACAGCCTGGGAAGAGGGACAATATTTTTTTTTTCTTCAAAATTTTAGTTCAGTAATAAGTAGCATTAAGTCATCAGTTGATGCTTTTCAGTCGGGTAGCATGGGAGTCTTGTCCACATCATGTCGCATGGATTGTGCAACATTCTTTTTCAAATGATGCTGCTGTCAGGGGATCTCCAGCTAACTGGTTGACATCGAGAGTAAGGTGCCTAAGCATCATGACGAATGAAGTCTATCACCACTGTTCAAAGTTTCGTGGCTGCACGGGGCCAACCGCTCATGGGACTCTTGAGTCGGGCATGAAGTTTCTTGTCTTAGACTCTGTCACTCGGAGACCCCGTCAGGCTTTCTAAATCTGGCCCCTCCAGCACTTCATTACGGGGGATGGGGAAGCTCTCCTTCCCTTTATCGTCCGTTGTTTTCAGGGCGACCTACATCTTGTTCTGGGTTCCTCCTTCACTCTCCCTTTTGCGATGTCCATTTTATAATCCATTTTCATGGGGGGGATGGGGGGAGATGATTGCCGACACCGTATTAGAGTCTATATCCGTTGGGCAGACGCACCCCGTCCATAAATCCATATCCCCATCTTGATGAACTGATTTCTTGACCATCTGGCCCGAAGTGTTTTATGACCACTACCAATTAAAATACTTTCCACAGATATCCCCTTCACCCCCAGCTGTGCTAAATGACCTGCACTCACCGGAAACGGGCCATTCCGTTGAACATACTGGATACCCATCCGGTCAGGTGCAGAGACCAACAAACACCCCCTGTCAAGGATGCATATAGAATATTGCATAAAATTTTACACAACCATTGTGCAATCATATGTTATCTTAATAATAAAAAATATTTATAAAAAGATATTGTTTATATATAGACACGACACTTTCAAGAAAGAGAGTGTTAAGAATCTGATGGTTTTGTTTGTTTCTCTACGATCATTTTCTGCACACATTTGGCTAATTAGACAGGAGCCTATAGTTTAACGTGGATTCCAAAGCACAAACAAATATCACCAGGGTTCGACCCCGAAGCCTATGGTATCATAGGATAAAGCGCAAGCTAATTGGTCAACAGGCTGCTAAGAATCTGGTGGAAATCCACCTTAACCCAGCACATTTAAATCAAATTTTTAAAATTAGAGAAATTTCCGTATATCAAGAAATGTGATAGGATTTTTTTTAAAAACAGCATGTTATTCAATAATTTTGCTTGGAATTTTAAATTCCTTTTTTTATATATATTATATGCATTTAAAGACCTTCACAATTTTCTTGATTTATATTTACTTGCGAAGTAGAAGAATAAGAATTGCCGAGTGTCTTTATCTCATGAAATGAAATTAACAAATATGTGTTCATCGAATCGAAAGAGACAAATACTTTCTCTAAAGATAAAAACATAGAATTCCTAATTTTACTGAATACATAAAACGTAAAAGATTTGCCAAAAATAAAATGAATCTTTCAGTTGCGACAATGTAGAAATCTGAATAAGGTATGCTTTTGGTCAATTATAAATTCAACAAAGGTATTTTGCAGCAATGGAATAAAAGTTTTATTTTTTTCTCTTTTTAGGTTTTAGAATGTATACTATTATTTTTCCAATTACTATTTTTTAAGTAACACGGTATTTTTAAAATACTAACGAACTTGCAATGTAGGGAGGATCGTTAAACTATCTCTAAAAAAATTTCAGAGAAACATTCATGTAATTATTATTTTTCTTTATTTAATTTAAATTTTACAAAAAACTATATATAAAATTCAATACTTTTTACAAATTAAACAAAAAAAAAAAAAAAAATTACAAATCGAAAATTTCGTTGGAAAACTAAAGCTTAAGTATACTTGAGAAAATAATAGTTAAAAAATGACACTGTATTATGTTTAAGAAATCAAGAATAAAATTTTTGAAATTATTGAAAAAAAAAATTATGTCTTATTATATTCCACACAAATAGGTAAAAAGATCTCATAAGAAGTTATTTGTTTAAAGATTTTTTTTTCTTTTTTTAATGTAATCTTGAGGAATTTTATATCAAATGAATAGAACTCGTAAAAAAATAAAAAAAATAAAAAACTTTTGAAGAAATATCGAATTTTTGGAAAGTAAAGAATCATAGTTTTTAAAATTTTATTTTAGTTTCTAAAACATCAAATACTAACTTCTTAACCTTTCATCTTTCAACAACTAGCACGAAAATTAAAAGTAGCACAAGAACAGCATTATGCTCTTTGATAAAGAGAAGAAATTTTTATTTGAATTCAATAAAATAATTATTAACTATTAATAAAAAATCTATTTATTAGTTAAGTGCAGAAAAAAAAAGAAACTTTCTGATTTCTTTTAAAAAGATTTAAAGAATAATGCGTTACAGAAACCAAAAATTTACCTTTTTTTGGATTATCAAATACAATAAAATACTTTCATCTCTTTAGTTTTACTTGATTTTAAAACAAAGATGACAATGAATGCTTTCAACAAATATTAGTTAAAGAAACTCACATTTTATTTATTTTATATTCTAAAGCAAGAAAAAAATATAAAAGATAGCGAATCATTTCAATAAAAGTAAATTTTACTGCTTAGTTTTAAAAACTGAAAAGAATCATTAATTAATTTAGGAGTGTCTGATAAATTTGAAGGATTCTCCATTTAAATCTATAGAGACATTTAACAATATATTGCCTTAATGAATCTCGAAAATATTTAAAGATAAAAAACTTATGTAGCTCTTTTAAAGGGCATGCCACTTACCTTCCATGCTGTAGTACATTAATATTAATAAATTAAAATTTCCAAATTGTTGTTTTTCTTAATAAAATTTTTAAAAAGTTTGGAAGAAAATAAAATAAGGAAGTGTATCTTGAAGAGTAATAAATATTTTTAAATGTGCTACTGTGTCCAAAAGTAAGACCAATTTTCTGTTTAAAATTTACGGGGCTTAAGGAATTTCAATTTTTTTTTTTTTTTACGTTGCTGGCACTGTCCTTGACATCTGCGTGAAATTTGACGTCAAAATATTCATTGGTGTTTGAGTTACGCTTTGCTTTGTGAGACGCTTGAACATATTCCGGCGATTTTGAAATGTGTGAATTCATTGAGCAAAGAACTTGCAGCAAATTTCGTTTGCGGAAATGTATAAAATGTTGCAGAAGGCATTTTGGTGAACACTCCTATAACTTAAACAAATGTTTAGTGGTATAAGATGGTATATATACGAAGCTCACGTAAAAATATTTACAAATTCGGTTCTTGCAAACCGTCGGTTTACAATTAGAGACCTTGCTGATGATGTTGGAATTTCAAAAGGATCGGTCAATTCTATTTTAAAAGATGTTTTGGGCCTCAAACGCGTCAAATTTCGATTGGTACCGAAAACACTGAATGCGTCAGCTCACACTGCATTGGTTCTTCATGACTTTTTTGCCAAAAATGAAACCCATATCGTTCCACAACCACCGTATTCACACCGTGCGACTTCTGGCTATTGCTTAAACTCAAAAAGACCCCTCCGGGGATACCGCTTTGAGTCGATTGAAGAGATTCAACGTGAAGCTCCGCGCGCTTTGAAGGCCATTCCTGTCGATGACTTTTTAGCATGCATTGATGATTGGAAAAAGTGGGCATTAAGGCATTGTGTCGGAGGCGATTACTTTGAAGGTGATGAAATAAATTTGGAAGATCAAATAAAAAAGATTTTTAATAAAAAATGATTGGTCTTACTTTTTGGGCACAGTAGTAAATAAACTTTTTAATGTAAGAAAACCACTTTCATTTTAGTTGCATTGATAGTAAAGGTAATTACAAAACAATATTTATTATTGGTTTATAAGTGATTCGATAGTTTTGTTCTCAAAAATTAAAACATAAATTTAAAACATTAAAATTAAATCTACATATGTATTAGACCTGATAATAAGTGATTACATAAAATTTTAAGGTCAACAGAATTAATCAAAACTTTGGTTACTAATATAAAGAAACAGTCCATTATAAAATTTTTATATTGTAACGTCTTTGCCTATAGTAGATCTATAATGGCTTCAATAAGAAGAGCACCTTCAGGTTTATGGGAACACTTTATTTTTTTTATTTACAAGCCTTATTATATATACAGAACTCTGGGATAGTCCAATTTGTTAGTTACAAAAAAAAATCAAAACTAAAGAGTTAAATATGATCCACAAGTGCAGTTCCCTCCAAGGACGGAGATTTTTCAGAATTTTCGAGTCCACGACGAAATTTAAACACGTGGTCTGCGACATACCTTAATTTTCACACTGAGTGATACAATCCTCCCAGCATATACTCTTTGCGGTATGTACTCCTGCCTGTCCAATCACTTCACAGAAAAAAAGAAAAACGGTATTTTTGTCGACTCGTCGCAGAACTCTCTTTTCCTCACCAAAAAGCCTCCTTTTAAGAAAATCCGCCCAGAGGGGGGGCAGCTTCCCTTAGTTCTCTTTGGAGTGGACATTTTCTCAGCCAATGGTCTATTACCAATCACGATCATGGTGTAGCCCATGGTGTAGTCTATCACCAATCAACTCGTGGTGTAGTCACTCAACGTATCCCAGCTGTAATTGTTTGGACCCGTGAAGGTCGCACAGACAATCGCTAATTTTATGAAGTCTCATTATACATAATACCGAATGTCCGCTGTCAGATTTGATTGACAGGTTGTTCTCATTAGTATATAACACTAATTGTAATATAACTATCCACAACATTGCTTTTCTACTGTCAAATTTGAGTGATAGACTGTTATTTTATATTTGTCAAAACTTACGAGAATTCATTTAAGAGATTACAAGAACTTCATTTACAAGATTCCAGTTGACTCAGTTTTTGTGTTCGTGCCTCAAAGAGTCACTTCGGATCGTACGTAATATATGACCACAAAAAAAATATATGTTATAAAACGGTGAACCACCCCCTGACAGTTTATCCCATGACCGTTAAATCACCCTACATAATTCCAAAACCATAAAATGTTTCAATTTACTGATTTAATATTAATTTTTTTTAATTGTTGTAAATTATATTAGTGTTACAATTTGACAGATATGAATCTTTGAGGTAATAAAATTTGTTATCTAACATTTTTTTACACTAACGAATTAACTCAAAAAGGACAAAATTAAGCAAATGAAAATATAGAATCCATTGCAAACTATTAGTTCTGTTAAAAAATATATACATTGTTTTTTTATTTATGTAAATTTATATTTCAGAAAATTAAAATATTTTAAAACTATCTTCACCTCTGGAATGTATTTTGATCTTTTGGTTAAATAAAGTTTTAACAAGCATTTATTTTTAACGAATATGTCTAACAATCTACGTTATTTTTTTTAAAAAAGAAAACCCAGTTTTTTATTCAAAATAATTTAAAACAAATCTTATGTTGGCTAATTTTAATAAAAATCTCATCACTTCCGGAAAATAAAGGAAGCAAACAAAAAATAAGTTTTCAAAGACAAGACAACCTGCATAAAATATTCAATTATTTAATCCTACGCCTTGAAGGGGCTCAAGCAACTTTGCGAAGAATGTTGGCAAACTTTGGACGAAAAGGAACACAAGCACTCTAGAGGTCGTTGAAGCAATTTATCATCAACCTATTGTAGTAATCCTACGCATTGTCGGGAGCCCCTTTTGAAATATCACTCCCCGTTGTAAATTTATCCACTGTAAAGACCTAACTAATATCATATTCAATAATTGAATGCCCCATCCCCTTAGCAATTACTTGAATGACATGCTGGAATAATTTTCGCGGCTTTCCGTTCAGTGATTGATTCTTGAAAAATGCGCCACCTGGTGTCCAATGCGAAAACCACACGCTTCATTTGAAATTCACGCTCGGGTGATTGTAACAGTTGGTAACTCTTTCTCTCGGCAGTTCTTTCTTTTAAATGGCTGCGTTTATTTTTGTGACGTTAGTGAAAGTAATGGACAAATTAGGTCATGCGTTAACAGCTCTGGCAACATTCTGCCAAGTTCTTCTAAAGCATACAGTTTTGATAAGTTACTTTCTGGAGTTCGTATGCAGTTTATAGAAAACTGCACTGACTGAAGAAAGAGAAAATGTTTTTCTTATGAATTAAAGGAACATGATGCATAGAGTGGAAATGTGTTATTTGTTCTTGATTTCGTAACAATTGTATATAAAACTTTCTATTTATTTCAAAATATTTTTGTTTCAAATAAGTTTTTGTTCACATTTTTTGTTAACATGTCTGTTATTTTTTTGTTTCGGATGATTTCAAGTTGTTTTAATTCAGTATGATACAATATTGAAAAAGACGATATAATCTTACAGTCAATTGCCAACTACTAAGGCAAAAAAAAAAAAAAAAAAAAAACACAAATAAGCGGATATTCAAGGATTTTATTAATTTAAAAATTTATTCAATATAACAAAACGTAAAAGTTTTTAATAAGTTACCAAAAAATTGCTTCCAAAATGGTTTTAAATAAAAGATAAGATTTTTAATTAGGTAATTATAATTATAATATATGTTTGAAGTTTGCCAAAAATTTTTTTAATTCTAAAATACAGGTATATAACAACTACAAATTAAACTTTCGTTTGCTTTTTCACAACTTTTAGCCTAATTTATCAATCAATTAATTTTGTTCGTATTTATAATTTGGTGCAAGAAACATTGCAAATCAATGTATGTGCTGGCAGATATCGAGACAAGAGATGGTTTCTTTTTGTTGGGTTGTCACACCTACCCCCAACAGTCATATTAAACAGTCATTATACAAGGTACTTACTGTTTAAAGTGGATTCCGAACCACTACAAAAAAAAGGCGCTAGTCAGTCGGGCGTCAGTCCTATATATATGTAAAAATTTTATTATTATGAAATTAAAAGCGCATGATGGCCGAGGGACTAGCGCTTTGAACTTGGTGCCAGAGTATTCGGATTTGAGTCCCGATGGTGTCATGGATGCTTGTAGTGATTCGGAATCCCCTTTGAACAGTTGGTCCCGGTCTTATATGACTATTGGGAGTAGCGCTGACAACCCTGCACCGTAAAATGAAAACATCACCTGTCTTGAAATCAGTAGGCAGACAACCTTGGCACACCATGGGGCAGTTGAGTCAATGAAGTAAATAATAGTAAAATAAATAATAGTTAATTATTTTATACTCGAGATTAAATTTATTTGATAAGTGTTTTTAGTATTTAGCTGGATTTTTAAAAGATCCCAAACACAAGCATATATAAAACAATTTTTTAATTTTCAACTTATCAATAATTATGACTAACAATGTTTATTTGCATACATATGTTAATCATAACATGCTTGTAGGTAGTAAAGCAACTGAAAGCTGTGTTCTGTAAATTCATGTTTTAAAATGAGATTCTTTTGAGGTTACTTATATCACATATATGAAAAAGTCACTGAGGGAATAAATACATTATTGAAGATATTTGGTGGAAAGACAACCGAGTTATAGGCATTTAAATTTGGCACACACGAGAGAGCTTTCAAGTAATACTTACCAGAAAAGTCTTGTCGACGTGTTCCCCTGAGGGCTTTCTCCTCCGCCCCCGAAAAGGACTTGCGCCCCACGAGAGCATACACCGAGCAGACGATATCTGTGAGCTCCTTTTAGTAATGCGGCCATCTCCGTTCAGGTCGTATAACTTGAAGGCCCATTGCAGCTTCTCCTGAATTGTTCCGCGGCACATCAGAGACAGACACTGGATGAAGTCCTGAAAGAAACATTTATCATAAACAAAAAAAAAAAAATAAATAAACAGAAACAAATCACAAAACGATTTGAAATTTCTTATTTAATAGCATGCGCAGGTGAACTGGCCTGATGGACAGCGTATTACGTAAAATAATTTTTTAAAATGATTCAAAATTATATTTATATAAAATTTAGAGCATTAATAAAGCTTCAAAAGGCCTGATGGTCGAGTGACTATAACTCAAACGTTTAATCACTCAGAATTACTATTCTCATATCACTAAAAATCATCTTATAAGATGAAAAAAAGATTCTACCAATATTCTTAAATGTTTACATCAAATCAAATGTCACATCCCATCCCATCAAAGACTCGCTCACATTACATAAATGACTCAAACTCTCACCACAACAAACAAATAAACATTAACATTACATCACATCAAATACTCACACCAACGAAACGTTCAAAAAAGGTTTGAAACTGATGTCAAAGTTTTGGAACCACAAAATAACTCATATATAAGCATCTGATAAACTCTTGACTGAATTTGACTTGCATATTATCCCCCAATGGCACTCTATTTCAGTTTTTTTAAACAATTGATTGCTCCAAATCCATGAAAATAATTGCCTATTTCACTCTTTCAATTGACTAACAATACAATACTCAATGCCAGATTGATTAAGTGACTAACAATACAATTCTTAACTACTGTGACAGTAATATTGTACAATATTACAATATTCCTTACAATATTGTACAATATTACAATACTCTTACAATATAGTACAATATTACAATATTCCTTACAATATTGTACAATATTATAATACTCCTTACAATATTGTACAATATTACAATATTCCTTACAATATTGTACAATATTACAATATTCCTTACATTATTGTACATAATAGTACTGTACCATTGGCAGTTTTATATTATTTGGAATAACACTGCTCGATTACAACGTCACTATTTTGCCCATTAAAATTATCAACATTTTTAATTTAACAACATATTCAAATAAATCGATACGTTTCTTTTAAACGTTTTAATGCTATTTTTGTAATTTTGTCTTAATTTATAATAACCAACGTAGTAAAATTCAATTAATATACAAAAATAATTTTAAAATACTGTTCTGTAAAAAATTCATAAACACATAAAAAAAAAATATTATCTTTGTTTGTTCTAATTTATTTTGTTTTATTAGAGCTTCTCCGTTCTGAACAAAAATACAACTTTATCTGTTTTGTTGAATTGAATCAAAAGCATATGTCAGAAAATTATATTTTTTTTCAATCGAAACGTTTTTAATTTCATTTGAAAATACTTTTTTTTATATTTATTGCATAACAAGAACGTATGTCTTTATAATTGAATAATCAAGTATGCAGAAAAGTTGAGAAAAAGAATAAAAACAGAATAACTGATGAAAGCAAAGAAATACGGGGAACAAAAACTTAAAATTAATTTTTAACTTCGAATTCAGATACACAACTAAATAAAAAAAAAAATAATTTTAGAAAATCAATTTATGAAAAACAAGTGAATTCCAAGCAATTTGATTAACATACTTTATTTTTTTTCTCAATTTTTATTGTAATGTATAATCCTAGATACGATGATTGATTTCAGAATTTTTTCGTTCTCATCTAAAATTTATTTACTAGATATAATTAATCATTGGCTTTTTCAAAAGAAAAAAAAAAAAAAAAAAAAAACTTGAAATGAATTTTGAAAAATATTTTTTGTTCAAAAGTTTTTAGAAGTTGCTCATCCTAAATCTAATATCTTAAATTAAAATGGAAATCTAAAAATGAAAAAAATATTTAAAAAAATGAAACTTTTAATTTTGTTTATTTTAAAGAAAATCTTTGAATATAGTAAATTATACATGTATAATGTCTAATTTTTAACAAAAATATTGAAATCCTCCTATTTTTTTAAATAAATAAATTGACTAATGATTTATCAATATTTAAATATATATTTACAGGTTTATTTTTAAAATTTTTCAATGTTTATTAAAACTACTGCAATTAAATTAATATATATATATATATAAGGTAAGAATTAAATTACAAAGGAACTCATTCATGGCAAGAAAGGTCAAATCTATTAAATGAGCCGTTTCTTTGAAAGTGGTGTAAGTCCAGCTTTGACAAAATATTAGTTAATGCAATGAATTCAATCTACTAAAAGCTTTTTATCTATAAACAGTTCCAAAAACAACCTCCAAATTTTCATCATTTTGTCAATATAAATTTATTTAATGAAGTTACAAATATAATTTCTTTGAAAGTGGTGCAAGTCCACTTTCTCCGCAAAGACACAATATTTAGTTTAAAAATTATACTACGTAATTTGTATCATTTTTTTATATATTTTTATATTCTCGAAAGTTTTATCTATCAAATAAGGCCAATTTAGAATTATCGAAATTCTTATCTATCAAATGAGGCCTATTTTAGAATTATCAAAACATCCACCAAAAAAAATATATATTGTATGTTCATACAGATTATTTATATCTAAAAAAACAACAATGCTGGAAATATAAAAGGGTTATTTTACATGAAATGAAACAAGATGAATTTGTTTCGACAAAACCACTAGAAAATGCAATCCTAAGAAGACGAAAAATACTCATGGTGAAAGGGTAAATTGGCTGAAGATATGTTGGATAAAGCTTTTAAAAATCAAACCATATAAAATGCTGTATAAAACTTTATTTCATGAAAATACCCATACTAAATTTATCTTCCTGAAAAAAAAATAGAAACTACAGAAATATCCTCCCAGACGAGGAAGACCACAAAAATTTGAAATTATAATACTAGCACCTTTATATCATCATGCCAGACTCATCACATCAAAACATTCAATGATATGATGGATTTAATGCTTTATATTGCTCCAATATATCATGACTATTTTCAAAACATTTCTTATAATGATAAAAATTAAAAATAGCACGCATTAATATAATGTTGTAATTAAAATAGCATTACCTGAAGAACTATTAAAATAAAGTTTTTTTATTTTTTTGTTTTTATTTATATTTTTTTACATATTTAATAAAAATTTCATAAAAAATTGGTTTGATTCAATTGAAATTCCATATTTAATACTTCACAAATGTATGATTTTCACATTTTGTTGACACTGAAAGTAGTGTAAGTCCATTTGAGGTCATCAAAAGTATAAACTTATTTTAAAAAAACTAATAACTTTAAAAATGATCAGATTAAAAACTTAAATCAATTTAATATTTAAAAAACATAAAATGAGCATATTAACATATACCAAAAATTTTCAAAAAATCAAATAATATAATGAACTTACACCGCTTTCAAAGAAAGCGATCCAAATAAATGTAAGTGAAAATTTCGAGAGGAAAATATTTTTTCATTAATTACGAAGGATATGTGTATCCATCTGACTTTAATAGCTCAAATATTTATTTTTATTCTTAATTCAGAAAGTCTGACAGTTAATATTTTTAAACTCCCAAAAAAACGACTAAAAATATTTTTTTTCAAAGGCGTAGTTTTTAATAACAAAAAAGTAGTAAGTAAATAATAAAACATTTATTATCTATTGTTTACAACAAAATAAAAATATAGGTGAACCAAATATAAATTTTTAGACCAAATTAGAAGAAGTTAGTCCTTAAATAAAAAGTTAAAAGTCCTTAGATAAAATTTAAAGGTTGGTTAAACTTACAGAATCCATTCTTTTTTCCAAAAGACCTGTAGTCGCAAAACACAATGGCCATCACTGTTGGAGTCTTGTTGTTGATGATGACTCCATCACTGCTGGATTCATCATTTTTGGAAGATATGTTACCAGATTTACAACATGATGTCATGGTGTAAATTCATCTTAACACATGGTTTCGTAATATTTTATCGCCCAAAATTCATATAATTTGTCGTAACATATCCGCATGACAAATCTCCTGAACAAATAAGTTAAATCACGCAGCTATGTCGATATGACATCCAAAACTGAATCATCTGTCACCCGCCTCATACGGTCTTCATAATCCCCTGGCTTAATTTCCTACTCTGGAATAAGATAAAAGTTTCCTGCTTACTATAACCCCTGTGCCCACCTATCAAGTCCTCGTTGAGAGAATCATTGAAGCAACTGCATGAATCCGTAAAAACCCAGAGACATATTTGACAGTCTGTATCGAAATTTTGAAGGCAATTCGTTTTATACTTACTTTAAGATGCCTTGCACAATGTGTTTAGATACATTGGTAACGTGGCCATTCATATTTAATCAAGTAAATCTGTTTCGCACCTTAGCTGTTATATTACTGTTTACCTGTGTCACATTAAAAGTACATTGCCTTCGTTCAGTTCGTTGAACATTTCGTTCAGTTTCATTAAATTACATTTCTATATGCAGGGTGATTCAAGGCATCACAATTCGTCAATAGAAACAATACCTAACCAATGGCCATCATGTAAAGATTTTCAAGTCCTTTAGCTAGTATTCACGATGTCCAATCTAATTTATTCTTTTTTTGCTTTTGAAACTGTATTTTCGTGTACAACCATTGCAGTTGAATCGATTGAGGATTCGTTACTCGATTATCCATTGAAGCTGAAAGAATGCTCGAAATAAGTTGCATATTTGGAACTATTCGCCAATCACTGCTTCGAACGCTACATAGCAAGTATTTATATTGGTGGTCACAATTTTGAGTATTTATTGGAAACATTAAATCGGAGAAGCCCTTTGCAAGGACATTTAAATAAATAAAGTTTTTCTTTTCATTTCTCTTTTTGAGTTCGTGCCTCAACATACATACATTCATAAAAAATGTTTTAATAAACTGTATCTGCCCCTCTTCCTAGTAAAACCGCCCTTCAAAGTTTGACCCTAGACCATTGAATGTATATATATATATATATATATATATATATATCCTAATTTATGACTTAGTAATATAAATAAATATATAAATATACAAATTACTAAATCCTAAATTGTTTCAACAAACTTAACAGGACTATAACATAATAACCATATTTATCAAAGAGCATATAGTAGCATTCTACACCATGGGCCAGAAAGGCGTAGAGAGCGTTTTAGCCAGATTTACCTTTTCCAGTGAAAAGAAAGATAATTAACGAAATCACAAATAGCGCAATCCAATTTATTTAAATCAAAGAAAAACTCAATGTAATTACAAAAGTTTGATTTGTCTCTCTATGATTATTTATTTCCACACTTTAGGCAAATTATACCAAGACCTACAGTTTAACTTTTAATCCGAACCACTAACAAACATTAATACTACCGCCCGAATTCGAAACCGCAACCTGTGGAACCATAGACCAAAGCGCTAATCAAATGGCCATTAGGTTGTCACTACACAGATTGCCACCGATGAATGAAAGATAGACACACTGCCTTTTATACAACAGATACCATGTTTATCTTGTGCATTGCAACAATGATTCAGAGTCTTAGGCTTTTGGTAGGTTTTTCACCAATGATTTCATATACGCTGATATTATTCTGAAGCATTGAAGATGGTTACTTTTAAACATCAACATCTCCTTCGACAGGCTTTGTACTGAACTTCTTTTCAAATTTTCAGTACAAAGCCTGTCGTCAATGCTGCTTCATTTCACTGGAAATTTGTGTGCGGTGAAATCTTGACAGTGATGTCATGGTAATGCTACTTCTCTGGCATGAAAGAAATCACGCGCAAAGTGACTGTTATTGAACGTCTCTTGAAGTAAATCTTTCCTGACTCCCAGAGGAGAATGTAAACCTAGGTTGCCTTGTAAACATTGATAATCTTGATAGTACGACGGTGGGTATGCGAATTCCTTGTAATATAAATATATATATATATATGTATTAATGCTTTGTTTATAACAGGATGACATATGAATCCAAAAAAGCAGGTTAACCAATGCATGTTTAAATGAATAAGCCAACCCCGTGCAGATCTCTATGACATTAATAATGCTTAAAAGATCGCGGCTGGAAATGTCAGGATGAATGAAATAGTTTAAACTTTCAGTAATATTTAATAAAATTATGCCGACTTTTCCCAAGCGTTATTAACAAGAAATTATAAAGTTGAACAAGAACTAAAGAAATTGATAGCATAATAAACAAGGGCCAATTTTTTAATGTTATTGAGCGGTGAGCCTCGTATTCTACTTATGTAAGCCACGAAAAGTCTGCTGACGATCGATTAAGGGAGGGACATTATTGTTCGGAAGGACTTTGGGGATAACTATCCTGTGTTTTCATGTATGGGAGAAAACTCAGAAAACTTCGACTAAGCAGCCTAAGTATCGAAAAGAATTGTTTTTACACACGCTATCATTGACTAAACCGGGTAGTCACGTTTCCGAAATTAGTGACTGCAACGATCATCACAATAAGAAGGGAATCTCAGCTCGTCTATACACTCGCTGCTCACATAACCATTAAATGTCAGAAAAGTGCCACAAATTGAAGTAAAGAATGCTACCTAATTTATTAGTCAATTAGAATTAATACATTAAAATTAGTGTAGCATTAAAATTAATTGTCACAAAGCACAAAAAATATGTTTTTCTCTTTCACAAACAAACCAAGAGTAGGTAAACCCTCTTTTATCCATTTCTTTAATATTCAGTAATACGTAATATTTACAATAAATTTAACACAAGAAAAATAAATTTGTCAATACAAGATAAATATTTTCTCCTTCCTTATAATACCTGTTCATAGAATATATTTTATTTGTAAAAATTTGGAAAAATAATATATAAAAACTTATAAACATTAAAAGATGATAAATAATCTAGAAAAATTTCGTTCGGCAAAATATAACTTTTTTGTTTAACTTTTGTAAATTGTGACACATTAGTATCTATGACAAACAAAAAGTGAAATTTTGTATTTCATGTGTTTTTTTAAAGAAATCATTGATTAAATTCTTGATTGAAAACTGAATTTTTTAAATATATCGATGTGTTTTGATATAGATTATTGATATCTCAGTTCAGAGAATAAAATATAATCTATCCAATACAAATTGTCAACAATACTTGTGACATGAATTCAGTGTATCACAATCTAATGCCGAATTTTAAATCTTATCCTTCACCGCACATACTTTTATAAAACTGGGCAAATTAATTCAGTGGATTTTATGTCCACCAGTAATTGTTATAGCAGTCGTAAAAATAACGCAATTCAAAACCTTTGTAATAAAAATAATTTATTTCTCTCTGTCTTTAATGGTCATGGCAGAAAGACAAACTCGGAGATAATGTCTATAAGAAGTCAGAATTAATTTAAGACTTTAGCCAGTATGGTGGAAATCTAATTCCGGTGGCCATTTAATAACAATGGATTACAGCATTAGGCTTTTAACGTTAACTGTAAGAGGATTAACGGACTCTTTCTTTCTTCTCTTAACAGCTATTTCTGGCTCAACACTCATACAGACTGGGAACATATCGGTTTATCGACTTTGTACGCCACATTACGGACGATAAATCTGAATTCAGCAAGGAATTGGACTGAGAATATTGTTGATGCATTGTTGCTGACACAATCTTTATGGTAGTAAAGGAGGACAATTAGTGCAGCATTGTGAAGTCGTTACTTCTGTTTGGTTTCTGTAACTGTGGTGTTTTACCATTGTTATCTGTGGATTTTAATCTATGGAACTCCAAAAATTTGCATTTCAAACCATCATTGATTTTAAAAATTCAGAATAGTTTTTATTGTTGCTATCATTCAATTTACGACATACATTAATCCTCCATTTTTTATTTTCTTATTTATTTATTGTTATTTTTTATAAAAAATAAAATTTCGAAATTGTCTAAGAGGGATAATGATGTTTTCTGGTTCGCCTAAGAATACGGAAACTTCACCTTGAAATTTGGAAAAAGAAAATCTATTTCAACTGAATCAGGATTTTGGATTTGAAACATTATTTTGCATGTGGGCCTGATGGGCTTAGTGGCTAGAGTTCTTACGCTTGGTACCGCAGGTTTAGGGTTCAAATCCCGGTGGTTCCATTGATGTTTGTAGTTGTTCGAATCCCCCTTTTAAACCGTAGGTCCCGGTATAATGTGATCGTAATGCGTCGCGGGGTAGTGTTTCCCGCGTCCGTAGCATATCTTCAAGCTACACGTGCCCCTGAGTAGTGCTAAATGAGTAACAGCACTTGTTTATGGCTTAAAACACAAATGTCTCAGTATTTTCCGCTGCATTAGAACAAAAATTATTTGCGTTCACATACATTTCATATCAGACGTCCGAAAACGAGTATTATTAAAAGAAAAATTGTAATTAAAAAGAATAGATTTCCTGGTAACTTTTCTTGCAAAAGCAGGTATAAAATAGGTTTCAGATAACAATCAACACAAATTTAGAACAAGATGCAAGGATGACCTTAAAAAATTATCCAATTATATATATATATATATATGAGGTCTGATGGTCAAGCATCGGACGCTCTATGCCATAAATTTCCAGTTCGAGTCCCGGCGGTGCCATGGTTGTTTATTAGTGGTTCGGAATCCACTTAAACAATAGGTCCTGGTCTAATATGATTATAGAGCGTTGTGATGACAGCCTTACCCCTGATAAAGATAACATCTCCTGTTTCGAAATCGGCCAGTAGACAGGCAGCCTTGGCCCACAGAGGGCTGTAACGTCAATGAAGTAAATGATACATATTTATATAAATAATAAAACAGTATGAAAAGAAAAAATGAAGAGTTTTATGCATGGTATTATATTATTTTTAATAATTTCATCAGTTTTTTTTTTCCGTTATTTTTGCTCGTAAATATATACAAAAATGTTTAGTGAAATATCGATCGATCGATTTCGATTATCGATTTCTTTTTGAAAAGGTGTCTAAAAAATGCTTGCTCACAAAATATGTGTTGATGCAAACATACTTGATCATTTTAATGCATTATCTAGAAACAATCACGTGTTGTTTTGAACATAACTTTAAAGCAGAACCTGTTTTGAGCAATAAATATCATATCGATATCGAAAAAAAAGAAATTGACGTAGGTGAAGATTCTGCACGTTATTGGGGGATTGTTCTTTTAGTTTTCAATGAAATAGCAAAAATTGAATAAGGTGTTTTACTAATATTCAATGTTTACTTTTTTTTTAGTAGATCTTAGGCTCTAACATATTCCTTGTCTTAATTCCTCATCATCATATCAGGAAATAATTTTGAAAAGTTATAAGTTATATTTTTTAAAGTTAACTGAACATAAAATGAGTCCATCCTGAAGAAAAACATCACTGTCTATGTACATCTGATTTAAAATCTTAAAAAAAAAAAAATGTGTTTTGCTTTTTTGTTCACAATCGTTTAGCTGTCTTATAGTAAGTGTTTAGTTTTTGAGAGTTTAACTGATAGTTGATACTTTAATAATAAAGCTGATAGTCAAAGTTTGTCGTTTCCAAATTGATTCTGCTTATGTACTAAAAGCAAAAAAAAAAAAAAAAAAAAAACACACATAGGTGCATGTCTTAAAAAGTATCAATGAATAATTTAACTATTTTTAAAATTAGTACTAATTAGCAAGGTACAACAACATTTCAAGTTCAAATTGACTGTGTTATTTATTTCTTTAAAAGTCTTTAAAATATTTCCAGATTATTCGAAAAGGAAATACGATTATACGAAAAGTGAAATATTTTTCATTAAGTCACTAATTAGTTTCATATTGATTGAGCAAGGTGGTCTTTACCTGGTAAAAAGTAATTATCTAATTCCTTAGAATTTTCTAGTAAAAAATGAATCGCTACGAGCACTTTCTCAGCAATTCATGTCATAATTAGCGTTAATTTGAGACGAAGACTTTAATTGATTGTGGAAATGAGTAATTTAGGAAGAAATGAATCCAATCAAATTATCTATAATTACCTTGTTACTCGCTACGAAATTCCAGTATCTTTAACAACGAAACTATCGACATGTCAAGTTCATGCTTAAAAATTAAGTATAATGATTCGTTTACCTGAAAACAGTTCACGGAAAAGAAGAACAAAGCCATCGTTTTATAAACTGTTTTGAAAAATTGAAGTTAATAGATTCATATTTATCCCAGAATGAGCATATTTAAAATGACTCTGGGAAATGAAAGAAGATTCAAGAAACCAGCAGTTCCTGAAGTTGTTCGAAAAAGTTACGGAAATATAATTTTCATTACAGAGTACTTAAAGAGAAGTCCCTATATCAGCACAGCAATTCTATCTGCTAGTCTGATATTTATTGACGTTATTTAAATCGACCTATAGTAGTTTGAAAAAGAATTTTGAAGGGTAAGCAAACAGTTTGACTCATATTAAATACAGCAAACTAAACAACGCAAACAAACGCAAATTTTTACAAAGTACTTTAGTGTATGGGAGGGGGATTCAAATTGTTTGGGATTGCATGGCAAGTTCTGTATGGGATGTTTGGAGAACATAGAACTTGTAAGCTGTATAGTGGATAACTATATCTATCTCGACATTCTTAAACAAAATTTCAAACAAATTTCAAGCAATTTGGAAATTTCAAGCTATTTCAGGACAACGATTCGAAGCATACTATCTACGTTTACAAATTATGGGCCCTCTAATTACATTCTTGGTGTGTTTCAGACGACTTCCAAGATACCAGACCTAAATCCTAATGAGCCTATTTGCCATGACTTGCAAAAAAAAAAAAATCGATGGACATCATATTTCTAACAGACAGAACTTGTAGAAACATCTGGTAAATGCATTTGCCAATTACGAGAAGTGTTTAATGGTATTTATCTGTCCTATGGGAGAAAAACCAATAAACTCCCAACAAGCAGATTGACAATCGACGCAAGACGTTTACATCCACGTTTCCACAATCGTCGTCATGTCTTCGTATCCGAAAGTAGCGACCGCAACTGAAGTTTAGCGGATTTTAACCCCAACCCTCTTGAACTTTTTTGCTACGAGTCGGAGCTTTGAAGGGTTAGTTACATCAAACTTGCTTTAATGAGGCTCAATGCATCATAATGTTTAGTTTTTAATCCGTTTTTTATTTAGTGTGTAAGTAGTCAAAATAATTGAATCATATTTGGAAGGATTATAACGCAATAATTTGAACATATTATTATTTCAAATTTGCAGATTATATGGCAAGCGTAATTATTGTCAAAAACTACAAACAGTCTGATTAAAGATTAATTTTTAATTCTTTGTTGATTTGATAGTAAAACAAAATAAAAGCCTTCATTATTGTTTTTTTTTTTTTTATCAAAATAATCTATAAATAAAAAATTCCGTCAAGTTGTTTAAATGAAGCGTAAAAAGCTCCACGTGTAGTGTTATAATTTTTATAAAAGATCTCCTCTTCAATTTCCTGTTGAAGTAGTTATTTAAAAAATGAGTAATTTACTTATTGTTTTGCTTAAAAGCAATACTTAAAAACAACATACACAATGCAACATCAAACATACAATTGAAAATAAACGCATCTAATTATTTGGCATTTGTTATTTTTTAAACGCAGAAATACATTTTACCTAAGAACAATAAACAGCTTATTTTAAAGTGGAATGAAAAAAAAACATCGCATCATGAATGAAAAAAATGTTCTTTTATATCAAAGCATCGTTGTGTTTTTTAATTAAAAATCAAATCTGTAATTATACTTAGTGTCAAGTGCACTACATATATATATATATATATTAAAAGACACCCAATAATGCGTGAAATCCCTTGTTTCTATTTTAAATTGACATTTAAATTCGTGGTTATTTTTCAAGTGGATATATTTCTCTTTTATTCCAGCTTTATATCTTTATACAATAAATAAAGACTATTTTTGAACTCCATTGAGAAATAATTATTCTTTTTCCCATTTTCAAGAAATAAAAAGCTAAAAATGGCGGAATGTTAATTCTGATGGGCCATAATTTATGTAACAATCATTTAATGTATTTTAAGTTACAAAGTGCGAACATGAAATGTTAATTACAAAAAATAAATAGAAAGTTGTGACATTCATCCAAGCAGGGGATAATCTTGGCCACTACTGCGGAAGTTCAGTCAGTATAAAAGAAGGCGCTGCAGTAGCTGTTACCAGATATACAGTTTAGTTTGGTTTCGTTCTCTCTACGGTCATTCTGTGCAAACTTTAGGCTAATTATACCGGTACCTATTTAACGTGGAGTCTGAACTACTAACAAACATCCATGTCACTGTCAGGATTCGAACTGGATGCATGTGGTATCATTCAGAGCTAGTCAATTGACCATCAGGCCACCGCAGTTATACGGAAGGAACGGTTATACAATTTTACTATAGTTAAATTTAAGAGTGATTAAATAAATGGTTTTTTTTTTATCGTTTATTTGAGCAAAACACATTATATTCATATTTAAAAATTATTTTAAATCAAAATAACAGGATCATTTCGCCTATCTGTCCAAAGATAATAAATTTGTATGTTTTGTTTTGTAATTTACATTTTCTAGACAAATTTATAGGAATAAATTTGTTCATGCTTGTATCATGTTGGTTCTGTTTACTTTTAACTTTATTACCCTAAATCTTTACAGCATGCTCTTTCTCAAAACTAAGTCTAGTCTCTTAATTTATGGACACCTTTTTATACATTTTCAAGTATTTTGTTTCTTTTTCAATATCTTTTAAGAGTCACAGATACTTGGCTGTAAAGTCACTAACAGTAATAGATTTGCCATACCCAGTGCGTACCATTTATCACGTGTCACGCATCAGAAAGAAAAGGCTATTAATCCTTTTCAAAGTTAACTGCCCCGTGATATCATATCTTTATCAAGGACCGACGACAATAAAATATTTTGATAAGTTTATTATCTCATCATGATTAGGATGAGTGATTTTATTTTAACTTATGAAGAGCAATTTAACCCATGTAGAATGAAAGTCTGGCAGGCTCGACATATTCGCATTTAGCCTTTGTTTTACTCACAATTAAATTATTGTAAGAACTATAGTTCCAGTCCTCCGTACTGAGACCTCATTTAAATATTATAGATTAAAAACACGCTTTTAAAGTTAATCAAACTAAAAAGTAAAAAATAAATTATAGTTTAAAAACTAAATAAACACGCTTTTAGAGTTAATCAAACTAAAAAAGTAAAAAATAATTGTTAACATAGAACGAGAGAATTAATATCAGTGTTCTAAAAGCGTGGGGTGCTTTTTGTATGACATTTTTAAACTAACTCTGAATTTCGGAATGAAACTCGTGAAAAATTATAACAATTGATATCGACACCCCACAGTGACATTAATTTTCTCGTCAGTCATTTTATTCTTATGTTAACAATTATTTTTTTTTTTTAGTTTGATTAACTCTAAAAGCATTTTTTTTGTTTTTTTAAACTATAATTTATTTACATGTATGGATTTTATATCTGCCTGCCGATTTCCATATAGAAATCTGCTAGCAGTTTATTATGATCACAACTCTTGTCCTGTTTATTTGTTTGATTCAACCCATGTAGATAAAAAAAAATGAATTTGAAGCTTTTCACAAAATAATTCAAATTATTTTATTTTCATATTTATGGAAATTAAATTATTTTATTTTCTGTAACCAGACAAAGCAGTATTATCTCTACAGTTATTAGATAGAACCATGAATCTTTCAAAAGGTTGTTCACCAATTTCAAAAAAAAAGGAATTTTTTAAATCTTTTGCAATCAAAAAAAAAAAACTCCCAGGTGGATTGACCCTACGATTCTTAGAATTACTATCATTGCCTGACTAGTGAATTTATTTCTAAGTGATTTATGCAAATAAAATACGAATAGCTATTATTATCTCTGACACTCGGTGCTACAGGTTTTCAAATTCGAGTCCCGCTTTGTGTCATAGATGTTTGTAGTGGTTCGGAATTCATTTTAAACCGCAGGTTTCGGTTTACCCCGTCTCCTGTCTCGAAATCTGTCAGTAGGCAGATGACCTTGGCTCACTGAGGGGGCTGTTGCGTCAATGAAGAAGAAGAAGCTATTATTATAAGATTAGATGAAACAGTTTTCTTTTGAGATCGAGGCTGCAGCTTATATGCAAATTTGCATGTCACCCATGCAAAATGCAAAGCACCGACAAGGAGGCATGGGATTGTTGTGTTATTTATTTATTTCAAGAAGTGTGTTTATAAAATGCTAAATCTTTAACAATGGCGATTTTAGTACCATATGCATCCAAACAGAACCAAAGTGCTTATTGATTTCAAGGATCCAAGCGTCTCCGTCACTAAGGAATGGTCTGCAAAATGCTGGAGAGATTACGACGTGCAATTAAGGCGAAAAGGCAGGGAAAATTGATATAATTTTTGCTTTATGATAAAGCATATCTCCATATCGAAAATGTCGTAACACAGAAGTTACACTCACGAAAATGCACAGATATACTCGAGTACTCGTCTTAGAGTCCTGACCTCTCTCCATGTGATTTTCACGCCTTCAGGACTTTTTAAAAAGTCCTTGAAAGGTCGACGGCTTCCTGTTGGACGTAAATGCAGCAGGGCAGTTTCGAATTCAACTAGCAAAGAAAGATTTGGTTTGTCGCTCTATAGTATTTTGTACACACTTTCGGCTAATTAGACGGGACTTACATTTTAACGAGAATTCCGAACAACTAACACATATCTATACCCCCGCCAGGATTCGAACCTGAAGCATCAAAGACCAGAGTGCTAACCAATTGGACTTCAGGCCGGTAGCAGAAAGAAGAGTTTTACTGAAGGGTCAACATGGTGAAGCAGTGGGATGATTACCTAAATGCTCAAGGTGATTTTGAATGATGGCATACCAATATGGACAGTAAAAATTGTCGAACGGAAACTTTTTTTGATCACCTTCATATATTTTTAGAACAATATATGAATCACTATTATTTTTAAAAATTCATTTATAATATTTTCAAATGATTTGTTAATACATTGTTGATATTTTTGCTATTTGTTTATTTAATGGAATCAATATAGTAGTTACGATATTAAATTTCTTTAAAATAAAAGTTAAAATAAAATTGAAATTGAAAAAAAAAAATTTTTTTCATAGTAAACATTTTCAAATTTTGCATGTTTAAATTCTATCCTATGCACGTTATTTAATACAAATTTTCATATAACTTTGAAGAGATTTGAATTAATATTCCTTGGAGGCTTAATTAAACTTATTCAGATGGAAAATTTAAATTACATTTCTAGATATGAGTGAAATTATTCTGGCGTTTTTAAAATGAACTATCGAATGATGCACATTTGCATAGTTATTATTTTGAAGAATTCTGCAGAAAATTTAAGAAACGGTTTAATTTAATCGCAGAATTCCATTTTGACAAAGGATCTGAGCCTAATTACCTGAACTGTTATCTTAGTTTCAACAAAATAGTTCGTTTCAAGAAATATTCAATTCTTACAAAGTTTAATTGTATCTCTGTGTTCTTACATTTGAAAATCCATAATTACATACTAGAGGTAAGACATTTTGTGATTTTGGTATCATAGTGACATTTGTAATCATAGACAAGAAAAAGTATGGTAAAATCCTAATTATAATAATTAAGCAATTCATTCTTGGCAAATGTGCCATATTTCTAAATTAAGGACGTTCTCAAAGGCATGGCAATTTGACTGTTTTATTTTATTTTATGAATCTTGCTAGTTTAAATATTTATGAATTTGCTGTCGTTCTTAGATGTTGAATTTTTGACTTTAAGAAAACAGTTATTCATAAACAAACAAATTTTTTTTTTTTACAATTTTATACGATAGCTAACCACATGGAAAAATTACCATAGAAACGTTCTCAACATATAGAACTTCTTTGAAAAAAGTTCTTGCTAATTAAAAAAATATTGATCAACTTAAAACCGATAAAGGTATAGAAATGAAAGATTTTTAAAAAAAGCAAAAAAGCCCTTCACATACATATGACAATGAAAATTGTAGTAAAATTTCAAAGCTTTCTTTAGATATTGACAAGAATTCTTCTTTTATAGGAATCAAAAAGTTTTAAGAGACATTTCCTTATATTTAATTTTCAATCTCCCATCAGGGGATATATCTACTAGTTTTTTCTTCTTCTTCAGTTATTATAAAAATGATGAACTTCACAACTTACAGATGGCAAAATCTCTTTAGCTGTAATGGAAATCTTTGCTGCATCTTTGAAAGTCACATAGACGCTAGTAATAGTAACTTCTAATGACAATCATGGAAGTTTCTTTTCCTAGATCCTCAGAAACTTTCTTTGGTACATTATTGGTGATTTTCTTTATGATGAGAAGAAAAAAAGGCAATTGTTGTTTGGTTGATTGTTTTGCAAAATGAAAACTATGACTTTGAACTTTAAAACTGACAAGGAAAAAGAACACTTTTTATATCTGAATAAATATTCTCTCTGGAATAGCACAGGCCGCAACTGGAAATATTCTATGGTGCACCAGGAAGAACTCTTCAAAAATCACTGAATCAGATTGTCGGATGAATTTTGAGGTTTGTGTTTAAATTCAAAGTATTTAACTAGGTTAGTTGAGATAGTAATTAGGATCAATAAAATTTGTTGTTGATTTTAATTAGTGATAGTAAAGGAATTTCAACACAACGTTCAGATTTATTCAGCTTTGTAAAAAATTATCCGGATTAATGTAGTTTAAGACTTAGATATAGCATTTACTTTTTTTACATCTCAGTGCATGTCGACAAGCTTCTTATATAAGAAAAAAGATAATTTTGAACCTAATATCTTTTTAGAAATAATTTCTTTTAGTTTGCTCGAGGTCCAGTTGCAGACACTTTCAATGACTGTAAGCCTTCCTAGATTTCTGTTTCTGAAAATAAACCAAGAAACCATTGAAAAATCGCGGCAACACTCTGTCTAAATTAAAAATGCGAAAAAAACATCATCTTAATTATTTCAGAGGAAATGATCAACATGTTTATTTAGTGAGTTAAAAATGTGTTCCTTTTTGGAATTATAAATTAATAAGCAGAAAAGCATAAAGCAATAAGGTTAAAACTAGATGAAAAATTTAAATGAACCACCTCTTAAAAAATCGTCTTTATACCTGTGATATCCGGGCGCCAACAGTGCTAATCAGAGAACACACACACACAAAACCATGGCATCTAAAAACTCATTGAGCCCAATCTCTCTCAATTGAGGCAGCAATATGGGCAAATAGTCCTACAGTCAATTACCTGAATTCGAACAAATAATCATTTATATTACGAGAACGTATCACACAAGTTAAACAATAATTTTTATAAGTTGACAATTAAATATGAAACAAACGTTTTTGACAATATGTTAGATATTCATAAAATCATAAATGGTCAAACACTGTTATAAATTTCATGACACTATTTTTTTTTCCAAATGATCAAAGAATAAATAATAAATCTCATGTTAATCGTTAATGCTACAGCTTTTGTGGGAAATTTCATAAGATTTAAAAGTCCGTAAACGGATTGATCGAATTTAATTTTCCTTTTAAAGGTTAATCATATAAATGAGACACCCTCAATGTTTGAAAGAAAAACGTTTAATATTCGAGTAGAATTTTTTTTTTTAAAATTATTTCAATAAAGTATTCAATTTTTAATAATTAAAATTTTAAATTAAAATTATTATTAACAGCCAAGACAAGGCGTTTGCCTATTGGAAACGAAATTTATCTCAATTGTTTTCTTTTTCTATTTGAACCCGTCTGGCATAGCAGCTCTGTCAGTCAATTTACACACTCGTTTAAAGTGATCGACACTCAAACTTTTCCATGGTTTAACGGAAAATGCTGTGAATCAGAATCAGCTTTACAGACAATTTTACATTAATATGATTGTAAATATATATGGTTGAATATAGCTGAAGTTGGCATTTGATTTAGACATTTATTCTGTTTCAATTTGAAAATTCGGTCACCGAATGGATTCTAAATTTTCAAACACAACTCTATGTTCCAAGCTGAAGTTACTTTTTATTAAAAACGACTTAAAGCGTTTATTAAAAACTGTTGCCATTGAAGTTTTTTCAGATACTTCATAATAAAACAATGACTCAATTTAATTGTTTTTGAGTAAAAGCATACTTAGTTCTGTTACTTATTATGAGCAACAAATTTAATAATCTTTATAAAGCAATCGTTTTAGATGGCAACGACAGTGCGGCTTCAATTAAAATTTACTTTCTAGAAAAAGTTTATCTATTCATTGGCGACAAGATTAAACAAATTATATAAGAATAAATTGTTAAATAATTTTCGAAATCAAAATTTTTAAAGGAAATAAAAAGGAATTTATATTTACTATTGCGAAGTCCATTATAATTAATTCAATATGAAACTTTAAGAATATGATTTCTGTTTCTGAAATTTAGAAAAAAACCGAAAAACCCTTTCTATTGTGCAACTACTTATCTTCTAACAAAAATCATCATCATCTTCTTCTTCTTCTTCTTTTTCACCAACAGCCCCATGTTGGATCAAGGTCCTCTGCCTACTTGCAGACTTCGAGACGATGTGTTCCTTTTTTTTTTTACGATGTGATTGTCATAAAGCCCAGCAGTTTTTATTAGATGAAAACTATCGGTTTAAAAAGATTCTGAACCTCTACAAGTATTTTGACACCACCGGGACTCAAATGAAATGCAGACCTGTGATATCGGGCTTTTTTATAGTGCTTTATCACGCGACCATCAAGACCAACAAAATTTGGCATCAAAAAAATTCAGTGAGCTTTCTAGAAATAAAAATGATATTTCATGATTAAATGTGCATTCAGAAATGTTTAATTAAATTTATGGTGAAAACAACAAATAAATCCCCAAAAAAGTAATATCTCTATAACCGACAGAATTTTAAAACAAATCTTTAAAGTTGTAAACTAAAATCTTTATTGTAACAATAAGAAAATGCATATTGTTATGATTTTGAAATAAAACTGTTATAATATTTTGACGTTATCTTTATACTTTCTTTTGTATATCTTTAGTTTCATTTATGCTTATGTTAATTATTTAGTATTATGCTACATCTTTTTATGTTTTGAAATTTTAAGATTCAATGTTTTTATTTCTAATTTCATTTTTCTTTTAAAATTTTTTTAATTAAATGTAAACCACCCTCATGTTTTAATTGGTACGGGACAATATACATAATTGATATCGTGCAAAGTTTAAAAAAATATATTCCAATAGAATAAATTTTATTTATCTTTCATCATCTTCTCTTTCCATGGTGGCGTAACGGTCAAGAAAATTTGTCTACTGGTAGATTTAGAAAATGAGTTGTTTTCTTTTACGGGTAGGGCTGTCAGCCTACATCCAACACTCTCTACACTCGAGGTCAACGATAGACCGGGATCTACGGTTTAAAGTGGTTTCGAACCACTCCAAACGTCTCCATGTCATACATCTGGACTCGAAACTTTGTGGCATCGAAGATTAATCATTCTGTCATCAGACCCTCAACTGTCTTATCCCTTGGTTTTATTACTGATTGTAAATATATATTGTAATATACGAATTTCATTTCTGCAATCTTATTCAACATTTAATTTATTCTGTTACATCTTTGATCTCAAGAAGTTCTATATTCTTCTCTGTCAACATATAGATTTAGACTCATAATCAACGACTTTTTAAAAGTTACTTTGAATTTTTTGTTGCCATTTTATAGTTTTTTTTTTTTTCAATACTTCATAATCAAACACTTTAAATTATTTAATTGTTAAATTTGCCCCTACAAATTGCGTTCAATACGTTTGTTACTTATTATAAGCCCTTTTTAAATGTAACGAATCTTTTATAAAAAACAGTTAAAATAAACGACTGCCAGTAAAAAAAAAACCCACTACATTTCTAATTAAAAAATGTTAATTGTTCTTTGAGATTTAATTAAACAAATCCTGACACGAATAACATTGTTAAAAAAAATTTGAAATGAAACAAAATTTTAAAAGGATTATATAAAAGGAAAATAATTTTATGCGAGTACTTATAATTAATTCAATATGATAGTTAAGCTTATTTATTTAGAGATATGATTTTGAAATTTAGAAGTAAAAACCTTTTTCAAAAAAAAACGACTTTTTTTAAATTATTTTCGTATTATAATTCGCAAAATGAATTTAAAAAAAGTTTTAGAAATTATTAAATTAAGAACCACAGGAAAGATTAAATATGATTATTTCTTATTTTCTTACTTTTGTTTTTTAATTAATCAAAACAATAATCCTCTTAAAAGTTCTTAATGCTGTATTTTACAACGTGAGCTAATGAAATGCAGAACTAAAATACTCTTTTTTATTGTAACTTTAGAACGTGTGCTTATTCTTTGAAATACTTTGTCGCTATAACAAAATATTAAATACAGTGAGTTTTCTTGTTTAATTAGAAATGGTATTTCAACTGGAGGGGAGAAATGTTTTTAATTAAAAATGAAACCCAAACAAAAAAAAAAATAAATCTGAAACAAGTAATATCTGGCTTTTTTTTTTTTCATAATCTTTAAAAACCTGGTCCTTTAAGCCAAAAGTTTAAAAAAAAATATTAAGTATATTAATACTAAAGAAAATAAAAAAACTCATACTTTTGACTTTTTGAAATAAAGCAAACAATTTTAAGGTTATAAACTTGTTTTATTAACATTAAAGTGTTTTTAATTAATGTTTGATATAAAATATTTTTGCTATTTTTATGAGGAAGTTTATTTCAAAACAAAATGGGTTTTCCTTTTAAGATTAATTATCGTTTTTTTTATCTAAATCGCCTAACTTTTATAACAGTTTCTTTTTAATTAGAAGACAAAGCAGAACATTGCCAAACTGGTAGTAATTATACCAATAAAATAGTTTTAAATTTGAGCTATTCCTGTGCAAAAGTTTAAAAATAACCTGGGCATAGAATATATTTTTATTTGAGTCTTTTTATTATTCCTTCTCTTTCCATGGTGCAACAGCTTCATTATGGGACAAGAAAATTTGTCTACTGGAGATTCCGAAACATGACATGTTTTTTTCTTTAGAGGGGGGTGTCAGCCCTACATCCAACGCTTACTCTACACTCGTATTAGACCGGGATCTACGGTTTAAAGTGGATTCGAACCACTACAAAGATCCATGGCACATCCTGGACTCGAAACTTGTGGCATCGAGGCGCGAGATTACTACTCATTTCTGTCATCAGACATCAACTGTCTTAATGCCAGGTTTATTTAGCTATTGTGAATACACGAATTTCATTTTCAGTCTTCTGCATTCTTCTCTGTCAACATATAGATTTAGTCTCAATTCAACGACTTTTTGCAAAGATGCTTTTTTTTTTTGTTGCCATTTTATTGTTTTTTTTTCAATGAACTTCATAATTATAAATATTACAATACAGTATTTAAAATTGTGTTATTGTATATTATTGTAATATTTATAATAATTATTATAAATATAATAGACAAATCTAATATTAAATGGTACTTGGAAAAAATTTTAAATTGAATGTTTAAAATATATTTAATGTACAAATATTACAGTAATGAGTTCATATATTCGGTTACTTATTATAAGCCCTTTTTAAATTTAATAAAGCTTTTTATAAAAAAAAAAAGTAAAATAAACACATGTCAGTAAAAAAAAAAAAATCACTACATTTCCAATTAAAAAATATTAATTGTTCTTTGAGATTTAATTAAACAAATCCTGACACGAATGACTTTGTTATAAAAACTTTGAAATGAAACAAAATTTTAAAAAGAATTATATAAAAAGTAAAACAATTTTATCCGATGGTACTTATAATTAATTCAATATGATAGTTAGGCTTTTTTTTTACAGATATGATTTTGAAATTTAGAAGTAAAAACAGTTTTCCAAAAACAAAACGACTTTTTTAAACTTATTTTCGTGTAATAATTCGCCGGAATTGTTAGAATTAAGAACCACAGAGAGGATTAAATATGATTATTTCTTATTTTCTTATTCTTACTTTCTTTTTTAATTAATCAAAACAATAATCCTCTTAAAAGTTCTTAATGCTGTATTTTACAACGTGAGCTAATGAAATGCAGAACGAAATACTTTTTTTATTGTAACTTTATACGTGTGCTTATTCGTTTGAAATACTTCGTCGCTATAACAAATATTAAATACAGTGAGTTTTCTTGTTTAATTAGAAATGGTATTACAACTTGGAGGAAGTAGAAATGTTTAATTAAATGAAACCAGAAACAACAAAAAATATCACAAACAAGTAATATCTGTTTTTTTTTTCATAATCTTCAAAATCGGTCTTGTTAAAGTTTAAAAAAATATTAAGTACAATACAAACAATGAAAAAAACTCATATTTTTGACTTTTGAAAATAAAAGCAACAATTTTAGGGTTATAATTGAAAAAAAAAAATTTGTTTTTATTAACATTGAAGAGTTTTTTTAAATTGTCACAGAGGTAATGTTTGCTACTTTATGAAGAAATTTATTTCAAAATAGAATCGGTTTAGTTTTTCGTTTTTAAACTAAATCGCCTAGCTGTAACTGTTTATTTTAATTAAAATGTAAACAAAACATTGCAAACTGGGAAGCAGTTATACTAATAAAACAGTTTTTAAAAATGTATTCGTGCAAAATTCTGTTACATCTTCAATTTCAACATTCAGTTCTACATTCTTCTCTCTCAACATGTAGATTTAAACTCAATTCAAAGACTTTTGCAAGGATACTTTATTTTTTTGTTGCCATTTTATAGTTGTTTTTTTAAGTACTTCATTACCAACACTGTATTTAATTGTTAAATTTTAAATATATATTTGAAAAAAAAAAATTTTTTTACGAATTTGGTAATAAATAATTTTTAAAAAATAATAGACAAATCTAATATCAAAATGATACTTGGAAAAATAATTTTAAATTGAATGTAGTAAAACATATTTAATGTACAAATGTTACAATAAGGCGTTCTGTACATTCGGTTACTTCTTATAAGCCTTTTAAATTTAATGAAGCTTTTATAAAAACAATTGAAGTAAACGACTGCTAGTAAAAAAAAAATCACTACGTTTTTAATTAAAAATGTTAATTGTTCATGGAGATTTAAATTAAACAAATCCTGACACGAATAGCATTGTTACAACAAAATTTGAAATGAAACAAAATTTTAAAGGATTATATAAAAATAAAACAATTTTATGTGAGGGTATTTATAATTAATTCAATATGATAGCTGAGCTTATTTTTTTACAGATATGATTGTGAAATTTAGAAGTAAAAACAGTTTTCCAAAGAAAAACGACTTTTTAACTCATTTTTCGTTTAATAATTCGCAGGAATTATTAGAATTAAGAACCCCAGAGAGGATTAAATATGATTATTTCTTATTTTCTTATTTACTTTGTTTTTTAATTAATCAGAACAATAATCCTCTTGGAGTTTTGAATACTGTATTTTTACAACATGAGCTAATGAAATGCAGAACGAAATACTCTTTTTTTTTTTTAGCGTAAGTTTATACTTTTGTGCTTATCCTTTTGAAATACTTTGTCGCTATAACAAATGTTAAATACAGTGAGCTTTCTTGTTTAATTAGAAATGGTATTTCAACTAGAGAAAGGGAAAAATGTTTAATTAAATGAACCCCAAACAAACAAAAAATAAATCACAAACAAGTAATATCTGCTTTTTTTCATAATCTTTAAAATTGGTCTTGTTAAAGTTTTAAAATAATATTAAGTACAATACCAAGCAATGCAAAAACTCATATTTTTGACTTTTAAAGTAAAAGCAACAGCTTCAAGGTTATAATTGGTAAAAAAGTTGTTTTCAGTAACATTAAAGTTTTTTAATTGTCGCAAAGAAATATTTTTTGCTACTTTATGAGGAAATTTATTTCAAAATTAAACTGGTTTTTTCATTTTAGTTAACTATTGCTTTTAAACTAAATCGCCTAGCTATAACTGTTTTTCTTTTAATAAAGATGTAAACAAAACATTTCAAACTGGGAAGCAGTTACACTAATAAAACAATTTTAAAAATGTATTCGTGTAAAATTTTCAAAAAAAGTAATCAAAATATAATTTTATTCAGGACTTTTATTATTTCTCCTTTTTAATGGCGCAACAGCTCAGTGTCAAGGCCGTCTGTTTATTGGCAGATTCGAAACATGAAATGTTTTCTTTTCAGGGAGTAAGATTGTCAGCCCTACGCCGAACGAATTTTTATTTATTTATTTTTTGCTTTCAGTTTAGCAAATTCGACTTTATAATTACTGCAAGTTGAGAAATAACAAACTTTTTCTGACAAGATAATTAATTGTTATCAAAACTGAAGTTTTCGAATAGAAACACAACTTATATTTTGCTTTTAAACTGCTAACAGAAATATTTAAATGTTATTTATCATTTTGTGTTCATTTTCTACTTTTTAATAATGAACTATTTCCATTTAAATAAAATAAGAAACATGATTTTCTTAATCGTCAGGTTTCTATTTCAAACTCAAATTTCTCTTTTATTATTTTTCGTAAAGGAAATATTTTTATTTCATTGAAAGATGTATTATTTATATCTTTATAAAGCTTTACTTTCAAATTATTGAAGTTTATTATATGAATTTTAAATAGTAATTTAAAATTGATGATGTTATTTTTCTTTTTCAATGGCGCAACAGTTTCATTATGAGTCAAGGCCGTCTGGTTACTGGCAGATACCGAAACATGAAATGTTTTCTTTTTTACTGGTTTGATTTGGTTTGTCGCTCTACGGTCATCTTGTGCACACGTAAGGCTAAACAGACCGGGACTTATAGTTTAAAGTGGATTCCGAACCACTCACAAACATCCATGGCATCGCCGGGACTCGAACCCAAAATCTGTGGTACCGATTCTTTCTTTTGACGGGGGCAGGGTTGTCAGCCCTACTCCCAACAGTCATATTAGACCGAGTCCTACAGTTTAAAGTGGATTCGAACCACTACCGCCATCCTATCCATGGCCCTGTCGGGTCTCGAACATGAAATCTGCAGCACAGAACGCTAGTCACGGGGCCATCATGCCAAAACATTTAGTATTTACATTATAAAATTTTAAAAATAGAAAATATCTTAATTTCTAATTAATTTCTAATTAATTAAAAAAAAAATTATAATGATAATTGATTGGAAATAAGTCTCAAATATGTCATGTATGATATATATACATTATATAAATTTTATATATATATATCATATAGATAGATATATAATTTATTTTTTTACAATTAAATAATTTGTTTTTTTTTTGCAATTAAATATTTTAATATTCAATTGTTATAAATATTATATCAAAAATTTTCTGTAACCAAAATTATCTGTATTTTTTACTTCTTCTATTACTTATATATTTCATCATTATAAATTCAATTTTATCTTACTTTTATTTTAAATTTATCTAATTCTCATATCATTTTAATAGAATTTTAATTTTCTTCGAATACTTTAAAAATTTTTTTTTTTATTTTAATTGTAGTTCATAGTTTAATTTACTAAGAAATTACATAATTTATCCTGAAAATGCTAAAAAATACTTATTACTTAGTATACTGCGAAGAACGTCTGAAGGATTTGGCGCACAAATGATGCAAAATTCCTCTCCGCAGGCCGAGAATAAAATGAAAAGATTCGAATGCACCTGCTCTTTATCGTGCCAAGTCAGCGTCGAACACGGAGATGCAATCACTCGCAGACGTTTCAAAAAGGTGCTGAATTTGCATCAGATTTGTCTCTATTATTACAGCAAAAAAGATTAAGGGCTTTTTTTTTCTTCTCATAAAAAAGTTCAGCACTTTTTTTCTGGTGGAATAAAGCATCCCCAGCCTTGAAGTTGCTTTTTGAACAGGAAGGTTGAGATCTGTATCGAGTATTCAGGCTGCAAGATAGTGGGAGCTATTATATTATATGCCATTAAGGTAGAAGGGGTCGAATTTGAAATACTGTCATTGTTTCTGAGTTGGGTTGAGTGACAATGTTATCTTCCGTGAAATGTCTCTGTCATATTGAGAGAAGAATGCACTCGTCAACTTCTGAAAGGACGGAAAATCGATTCTTTCCGATGGCGGGAATTACAGTCATTTGCTTTTTTTCTTCAAAAAAGCAAAGAGCAGATTTTGGGAGATTGTAGCACCGAAGTTCTCTTTGACAATCAGATTGCCAGGTTTCAGGTATTTTCCCCATATTTTTTCCCTTTACAATATGCAAATGCCAGATTCCTCTTTCAAATCTTCCTCAAAGGCAATAACCTCTGTCTAGTCCACAATCATTGCTGTGGCTCGTTTAAGGAAAAAAATTGAATTTAATAAGATTATAATTTTTAAAAATGAAATTTGATGTATGTAGTACCACATAATGCCAGGTAAAGTGAAAATCAAATTGCCAGGTTTCAGATACTTTCCCCATTTTTTTCCTTTTTATAATATGCAAATGACAGATTCTTCTTTGTCTTCCTCAAAAGCAATAACTTCTTTCTAGGGTGGCTCTAACTATTATGGCTCATTTCAGGAAAAATAATGAAATCAATAAGATTGCAATTTTTTAATAATGGAAATTGATGTGTGTGTAGTTCACATATTGTCAGGGGTAGTGACTACCAGCTATCAACTGATTTAGTGGTAAAGTACTTAGCTGATATGCAGGGCACATGTTTGATTCCATTGCCTTCAGTTATGTGTTTAGAAAATATGAGATTTAATGTTGATGTGACAGCGTTTGTAAAGAGTCAACATCCATCATTCCTTTAAATGCCTAAAGGAATTCTTCCGGGTTTCTTTTAATACTACAAGCAAATGAAGGGCTGTTATCCGCAAACATCCTCTAGAAACCATATAGTCTCCCTCTCATTAGGCGCGTCTTGGTGGTCAAGTGGCTAGAGCCTGCCCTTAGTATCACAGGTTTCAGGTTGGGATCCTGGCGGGGTCATGTATGTTTGTGAGGGGTTCGGAATTCACATTAAACTGTAGGTCCCGGTCAATATTTATATGTATGTACGCATTTTGTATATATATATATATATATATACACACTATCGGGAAGAAAATGATGAGACACCCCTCGAAAAGTAAAAAAGTCGACAATACAGCTGACACATGCGCAATAATAGGTATCACGTGTCCGCCATATCCTATAAATACTCTGTGGAGTCGACTAGAGTTGTTTTTGTCAAGATACCGCCACGGGAAGAGTTGTCTGAGTTCGAGAAAGGTGTGTTGGTTGAATTGCATCTTGCTAAGGTGTCAATTAGGGATCCCGTCTCCGTAACTGCTCAAAATCAACTGTAGCACGTGTTGCGTGTCGCTACAAGACTGAGGGACACTGTCAGAACAAACCCCGAAGTGGACGACCTACAGTTCTCACCAGCAGAGGGACCGGCGGGTGCTCGGCAGGGAGATTCGAAGTAACCGTCAAACATCCATGGATAACATCGCTAATGAGTTTAGACAAGCCACAGGTGTGGCCGTTTCGACCAAGACTCTTCGTGTCGAGGCCCATAAGTTAGGTTACACTGAGGTTCGGCGGCCCATAAGCCTTTGATTACGAAAACCAACAAGAAAGCGCGCCTTCGATGGGCCAAAGACCACCGTACTTGGACTCTGGATGAACGTACTTGGACTCTGGAAACGCGTCCTTTAGTGACGAGTCACGATTTACCCCTTTCCGTTCCGATGGACGTGTTTGGGTATGGCGTTTACCAGGAGAACGCCTTTGCCCGAGTTTGTCGACCCAGCTGTAAAGTTTGGTGGAGGAGGATTGATGGTATGGGGCTGGCCCACTGGTAAAGGTTGATGGTGTGATGAATGCCGATAGATACTGTGATATTCTCAACATTCATGTCCTTCCTACCTTGTGGGCAACGTACGGTATGGATGATTGCTGGTATCAAAACGACAACACAGCATGCCATGTTGCAAGGAGGACTCTTGATTGGTATGTGAACAATGGCCGGTCTTATTAGTATGCCGCATGGAGTGGCCGGCGCTGAGCCCTGATCTTATCCCAGTTGAACATCTCTGGGACGAATTGGACAGTCGGTTGAGGGACTGCACCCCACTCCCCAAAAGCAAGCCTGAAATATGGAACTTCCTGTTAAACATTTGGAAGGAAATTCCTCTTGCCACTATGGTTAATTTAGTGGACAGCATGCCCAGAAGGGTTGCAGCTGTGATCGCAGCCAAAGGAGGCCCTGCCTCCTATTAATTTTAATAAATAGGGGTTTATGTCGTTATAGTGTTGTGTCCCGTCACTTTCTTCCACATAGTGTATATATATATATATATATATATATATATACAAATGCGTACATACATATAAATATTATATAACACATACATATGAAAACCAAATATTAAAATATTCGTTATATTAGTATATATAACGTCAAAGAAAAGAAATCGTCAAAAAATTTAAAAATAGTTTGAAGAAACAGTAAAAAAAATTTGTAAAAACCTAAAGTGTGGTTAGACTGATAATAACTGCTACATATAATAACACTTTTTTTTATATGCCAATGTATGAACACACAAACAAAGTAGTACTAACAAGGAATGAATTAGAAACACGACCATTTTACAAGAGAAAAGCTACTACTGGTATTGGTTACATGTAAATTGTATAGCATCATCGCATTCAGAATGTAAATTCCTCAAGTTCCTGACATTTAAACCTCTTCCCCCCTCCCCCCACCTTCCCGAGGAAAAAAAGGAAAAATTGTTTAAAATCTGAAGTGCACGTAAGCTGCAGCAGTGAAATTGAAAATTTATTTAACAAGCATAATATTCAAATTATTGAACGGCATAAACTGCATAAGCAGATAAAAAAACCTGAGAAAAATTTGTACAAAATTTACACAATGATAGAGTTCAGAGTGATGTCGGATACAAGAAAATTCGTAAAACCTGAAAGAAAATAATAAGCCGTAAGAAAAATAATTATAATATCTTGAGTATAGCTTTATAAAGTAATAATCTACCATTGTACCATCAGGATATTTTGAACCATGTTAATTTTGCTCGCTTTAAGATTGGATAGAAGGCAAAGACACATCTAGCGACGTATTCCGATAACAAGAGGTAAACAGAATAACCTACAATTTATACATTCTCATGAGACGATGCCCTCCTCTCGTGGCCTTTTGTTGGGTTTTTAAGGTTTAAATATTAGAATACGAAGTCTTCCCAACATTATTATACAACATACAACATCTTTATTCAACATAAAATAAAAAAGCTAACTAGCGTTTAAGAGCTGGTTAAATTCTTGATAATTGCAAGAATTGGGGCGTGATAAACAAGTAGATTATGACAGAGTGACTCATTTCAATAGTCTAGGTTGTAATTTTCCAAACTTTCTCCAAAAAGACATGTATATGTGGATCTTGCAAACTCTCCTGAAGATCGGTCGTGTAACACTATAATCGTAATACATCACTGTGTTTAGAGCTGCGATGCCGTTTTACACTTTTGGAAATTATGTGCTTCAAGTTGAAAACTTCAATTTTGGACGAATAGCTTTAAAGTCAATATTTGAGTTGAGTTTGAAATTGAGATACTTGAAAAGGGAGAAACAGTATGGCATCAAAAAAAATTCCACCCATTATTCCCATCCAATTTGGTATGACCTTGTCGTGGGGATGGCTTTCCACTAACAGTGTCACAACTGTTGAATGACTTGGAAGTCATTTTTTCCTTCCACCGGAAAACCGAACACAATCAAGAACATTGAATACTACGGTAGATTTAATGTGCAACTCATGCCAAACACACTATAATTACGATTCGAAATATCACTGGCAGCTGAATTCACCTTCTTTAAGCCGCTTACAGAGCCGTTTATTAATTCACTTTGGAACTCTTTTTGATGCCATACCGTTTCCACCTTACTCAAGTATATTCAGTTCAAATTTGAAAACATTGTGGCGAGTGATTTTTTTACAGCATGTTGAAAGTAGGACTTAAATCATAATCACCCAGTACATTATGTACCCGAAAACGCATCGAATTCAATCTATTACATGAACCTTGTAGAATTAATTTATACCATTTTAAACTCTATTTACTGTATTATTCTGAAATTTACTTATTATTACATAGATGTTGCTATCAATAATTATTTTGAAATTTTATTAAAACTAAAATTATAAAAATACCCTTAAATGCCATAGTTCAAATACCCAGTTTAATCCAATGTGTAAATTTTGTAACATATTTTTAATGTAAAAAAATAAAATATTTCAACTTTTATATTTTTGTATTTGAATCAAACTCAAAAGTGACACGCTTATAAGAAAAAAAATGGATCATAAGATTTTAAAATTCCTGTTCCTTCTTTCTTTTAATAATCGAGTTACTAAATTTATTGAGGCACTTGAGTCACGTTCACTTATCATCACATAATAGGTAGAGGACTTCCTTACTGAGTGGAGGATCTAATGGAGCCATTAACAACCATCATTATTTCAAGGAAGCCGAGTGTGTTGCGAGTTCATTAGTCAACATCATTTAAAGGGAACATGAGCCTCCGCTTTAAAGTAGGAGTACACATTTATAAATTAAATATAGAGTACAAAATAAACTGCTATTACAATTTAATTTTGGAAATTTTCAGCCAGAAGGCAGGTAATAGGCATTGTAACTCCTAGATAACAAAATCTCCTAGTGATCGCATTATTTGATGTCTTTTTTTTTTCAAAGTCTACCGCCTTTTTTTTATGTTTTAAAATTTCAAATTCTAATAAAAACCTACAAATCAATAATAGATAAAAACAAAATTGAAATATAAAGATTTAGTAGAATATGTCACCAGGAATATATAATACAGAGATATATACAATGAATAAAATACCATTTTAAATAAAAGGACATTATTATTACGGCTCTAATAAATATCAGCCATATAAATAGCAATATATCAGCAATATAAAACATTCAAGATACTAATGTAGCACAAACACGTTTTACATTCAATATTAGGGTTTTCTTAATTACAGTACTCCTATTTCCTGTGGTTATTTTATACTTAGTGCAAAACTATAAAGAATGGAAAAACTTAATAATAAAAAATAATTATATAATATGCAATAAATAATATACAAAATAATAAATATTGTACTATTCTAACTGTTTGAACTATTGTACTACTGTATTCACTAAATATTAAAATGTGTAGTAACTATTTCGTAACTACTACTATACAGTTCAAAAATACATTCCAGCTTAAAACTGGTGAAAAAAAACTCCTTTTTACTATTCAAAATTCATTTTGTGGTGGATACCATGTGATTTTATAAGAAGTAACATGATAAAGATCTTTTTTGATGAAATGGACTCATTCATCGGGTTGTTGTTGTTCTCTTTTTTTCAGTAGCTCAAGATTAAGATTCGTCCAATTCATTATATGCAATAAGTCTGTTTTGAATTGGTGCTTTATATATAATGCAGTAGGATCAAAATTCAAAGAAATTAAATAAATTATTACGTTTATATAATAAATAAATAAGATTTGTATTTATTTATTCTATATCTATTATTAGAATTATATTTATTTATATTCAGTTTTGTTCATTATGCTTTTTATTTTATTATTACCACACTATTAGTTATAACTTTTAACTATTACCACACAAAATAAAAAAATCTATTTTTCATTTTAAACCTGACGGAATAGCATTTTAAAACTTTGAACGGAAAAACGTCTCAGATTAACCTTCAGAAATTCATCGTTAAAGGAAAATGCCACGCGATTTTTATTTAAAGTACTAAAAAAGGGGAAAAATTTTCTTTTTCAGAAAAAGGTATTATTTCCTGGTTGATTGTCACAGCTACAAAAAAAAAAAAAAAAAAACGACCCAGACTCTTTTAGTGCCATAAGCCCATTTTCAGTGGGTGCTTTCTATTTGAACAGAGCTATCAGGAGCGAGAAGCTATAAAACTCGGAACGGGCGAGATTTTCACGTGAAAGAGAAATTGGATGAGGGCTTTTAACATTTGAGGCTTTTCTCTCCCACTCTGAGGACAGCAGTATCGTTCGTGGCTTTCGTTCCTCGTTACGTGATGGGGTTAAATTAACTTTCGCATCGATTTCTATGTGACAACACGTCAGTTACCAGGATCCAAACAGTCTCGGGATGAATAAAAGAATTCAATTTCATTGTATTGAAAAGACTCTTATAACTATTCACTAGTGTTAGATATAGAGGTGTGACATTACCACTAAATGTCTTATCCTTCACTGAGCATGTCAAACTAGTAGATTTATCGTGAATAGTTAGCATTACTTTAAAACTATGAAAAATTTTGTAATTTTGTCTATAATTCGTAGCTGTTTGAAAAAAAATTATTCTGAATCTGAAAAAATTAAACTCTCGTATATTCCATAACGGCATATATTCCGAGAATACGTATAGTCCGTGCATATATCAATGGCAAAAAAAAGAAGATATGTATAAGAATTAATATCCGGAATACCCCAAATATCCTTACATCTTATGCATATTGAATTTCATTTATGTAGTTACTGCAGAATCTTCAAAATTCATATACATTGCATAAATAATAATACTTAAATATTAAATGAATATTAAGATGTATTGTAACTATTTAGTAACTACTACTATACAATTCAAAAATGCATTCCAATTTAAAACCGATAAGACAAAAAAAATAAAAAATAATCCTATTTACTATTCAAAATTCGTTTTTGAAGTGAATATTATGTCATTTCATTATAACTGAAATAAAATGGAAGTTTTTAGAAACAGATTCATTCCTTGGGTTGATGTTGCTCTCTTTTTTTCCCAGCGACTGAAGATTAAGATTAGTTCAATACATTAAATACAATAAGTCTATTTTGAGTTGATGTTTTTTAACAGATCAGTACCATCAAAACACAAAGAAATTTAATAATTTATTACATTTATATAATGAATATTTTTTAATTTATTATTAAATTTATATTTAAGCATGATTGAAAAAAACATGATTGAAAAGTATGATATAAAAGCATGTTTGAAAAAAAAAACAGATTATAAAATGTTTTTTCAATGATGCTTTTTATTTTGTTAATATACTACCCTACAAAATAAAAAAATCTATTTTTCGTTTTAAACCTTGATGGAATCGCATTTTAAAACATTGAACGAAAAACATCTCAGATTACTTTTCAGAAATTCATCTTTAAAGGAAAATGCCATGCGATTTTTTTTAAAGTACTAAAAAAGGAAAAATTTTTCTTTTTTCGGTAAACGGTTTTATTTCATGGGCCGTTTTTGACAGCTATAGAAAAGATCCAGATTCTTTTAGTGCCATAAGCCCATTTTCAGTGGGTGCTTTCTGCTTCGAACAGAGCTATCAGAAGCGGGAAGTTATAAAACTCGGAACGGGCGAGATTTTCACCTGAGAGAGAAATTGGATCAGGGCTTTAACATCTGAGGCCTCTCTCTCCCCCCTCTCTCTCTCTCTCTCTGAGGACAGCAGTATCGTTCGTGGCTTTCGCTCCTCGCTACGTGATGGGGTTAAATTAACTTTTGCATCGATTTCTATGTGACAACACGTCAGTTATCCAGGATCCAAACAGTTTTGGGATGAATAAAGAATTCAATTTCATTGTATTGAACAGACTCCCATAACTATTCACTCGTTTTAGATATAGAGGCGTGATATTACTACTGTGTCCAAAAAGTAAGACCAATTTTCAATTTAAAATTCCTGGGGCTTATTGAATTTAATTTTATTTTTCTTTGTTAGGTTTCTGGCCCTTTCCTTGACATATGTGTGAAATTTGACGTCCAATTATTCATTATTGTTTGAGTTACGCTTGGCTTTGTGAGAAACTAAAACTGATTCCGGCTATTTTTGAAACGACTAAATTAATTGAGCAAAGAACTTGCATTAAATTTTGTTTCGAAAACATATAGAATGATGCAGGAGGCATTCGTTGAGCATTTCTATATAGGAAGGAAATGTTTAGAAGGAGTATATCCAGTTCAAAGAAAACAGAGAACGCGTTAAAGACGAAGAGGCCTCTGATCGACAATCAATTCACACCGTGCGACTTCTGGCTGTTCCCTAAACTCAAAAGACCACTCAGAGGACAATGTTTTGAGTCGATTGAAGAGATTCAACGTGAATCGGCACGCGCTTTGAAGGCCATCTCTGCCGATACTTTTTAGTAAGCATTGAGGATTGGAAAAAATAGTTGGCCTAAGTGCATTGTGTCGGGAAGGATTACTTTGAGGGCGATGAAATAAATTTGGAAGAATAAATAAAGAGTTTTTGAAAAAAAGAAAGGTCTTATTTTTGGGCACATTAGTAGAGGTGTGATAGTACATGTGCATCCTATGCACATTGAGTTTTATTTAATTTTGTAAAAGTTTAGCTTCCTTCAGTCGTGCACTACTATTATGTTTCTTTCTTATACATATAGTTATATATGTCAAACTAGTAGACTTATTGTGCATAGTCAGCGTTACTTTAATACTATGCAAAATTTTGTAATTTTATGCCTCTAATTCATAGCTTCATCTCAACTCAGACGTAGTTTTCAGACTGAAGAAATAAAATTCTTATTTAATGCATAGCGACATATATTCCGAGAAGGCGTATAAACTGTGCATATATCAACGGCAAAAAAAAAAGAACATATGTATAAGAATTTATATCCGCGAGAGCCCAAATATCCTTACATCCTATACATATTGAGTTTTATTTTTGTAGTTACTGTAGTACCGTCAAAATTCAGAAAATTTTATAAATAATTATACTTAAATATTAAATAAATATTAAGATGTGTAGTAACCATTTACTAACTACTACTATAGAATTCAATAATGCATTCCAATTTAAAACCGGTGAGGAAAAAAAAATAATCCTATATACTATTCAAAATTCGTTTTGAGGGGAAAACTATGCGATTTATTATAACTGAAATAAAAAAGAAGTTTTTTAAAAACCAATTCATTCCTTGGGTTGATGTTGTTCTCTTTTTTCCCAGCGGCTCTTTTTTAAGAGTCGTCCATTGTATTCAATGTAATAAGTCTGTTTTGAGTCGGTGCTTTCTATATAAAAATAAATAAGATTTACTGTTATTTATTATTTGAATAATATTTATTTATTATAAATTTATTATTAATTTTATATTTATTTATAGTATTTTTTTTTTTCATTCATGCTTTTTATTTTGTAACTATACTATCATAGTAAATAGAAAAATACTATTTTTCATTTTAAACTCTAATGGAATCGCATTTTAAAACTTTGAACGGAGAAAGGTCTCAGATTACTATTCAAAAATTCATCTTCCAAAAAAATCGCATGCCATTTTCCTTAAAATTCTAAAAAAGGAAAAAAAAAAAAATTTTTCTTCTTTTTTCAGAAAACGGTTTTATTTCCCGGGTTGTTTCTCACAGCTACAAAAAAAAAAAAAAAAAAGATCCAGACTCTTTTAGTGCCATAAGGTCATTTTCAGTGGGTGCTTTCTACTGAACAGAGCTATCAGGAGCGGGAAGCTATAAAACTCGGAAACGGGCGAGATTTTCACGTGAAAGAGAAATTGAATTAGGGCTTTTAACATTTGAGGCTTTCTCTCTCTCTCTCTGTCTCTCCGAGGACAGCAGTATCCTTCATGGCTTTCGCTCCTCGTTACGTGATGGGGTAAAATTAACTTTCGCATCGATTTCTGAGTGACAAGACGTCAGTTATCAGGATCCAAACAGTTTCGGGATGAATAAAGAATTCATTCATTGTATTGAAAAGACTCTTATAACTATTCACTCGCGTTAGATATAGAGGTGTGACATTACCACTAAATGCCTTATTCTTCACCGAATACGTCAAACTAGTAGATTTATTGTGAATAGTTAGCGTTACTTTAATACTATGCAAAATTCTGTAATTTTAGGACTGTAATTCATAGCTCCATATAAACGCAGGCATGGTTTTCAGTCTGAAAAAAATTAAATTCTCAAATATTCCATAGCGACATATATCCCGAGTGGACGTATAATCTGTGCATAAAGGAAAAAAGCAGATATATATAAGAATTTATATCCGGAAAAGCCCACATAACCATACATCTTATGTATATTGAGTTGCATATGTAATTACTGTAGAACCATCAAGATTCAGATAAACTCTAAACGGGCGAGATTTTCACCTGAAAGAGAAATTGATTAGGGCTTTTAACATTTGGGGCTTCTCTCTCTCTCTCTGAGGACAGCAGTATCGTCCGCGGCTTTCGCTCCTCGTTACGTGATGGGGTTAAATTAACTTGCGAATCGATTTCTGAATGACAATACGTCAGTTACCAGGATCCAAACAGTTTCGGGATGAATAAAGAATTCAATTTCATTGTATTGAAAACACTCGTGTTATAATTCGTAATTATTCACTCGTGTTAGATATAGAGGTGTGACATTGCCACTCAACGCCTTATTCTTCACTGAGTATGTCAAACTAGTAGATTTATCGTGAAAAATTAGCATTACTTTAATACTATGCTAAATTTTGTAATTTTATGTGTATGGTCCATAGCTCCATATAAACGTAGGCATAGCTTTCAAGCTGAAAAATTAAATTCTCGTATATTCCATAGCGGCGTATAATTAATGCATATTTGTTTAGCGAATAAAATTGACCCAACGCAAAACAAGCTCAAACATAAAGGACGTTAACCTGCAACACTAATTACGATGTGCAAATACCCAAATTGAGATCGATTTGCAAAAGCTAAGTGAAAGAGTGCAGATTAAAATACCGCACTAGTAAAATAATTATTTTATAATGATTTCATTTTTTTCCCTTTCATTCATATTTATATATTTTTTACATTTCATTTTTAGTGTTATATATTTATTACAATGTGCGTTTAGTATCATTATTGTTATATTATCTATGTTTACATGTAAGAATAAGAGTAAACACAATAATAATAACTCATCATGTTTCAATTTATAACTCCAAAAAATCTCTATACTGGACCTAAATTTAATACGGGGGATATATAATGGGGAGTTAGGATGCATTTCCAAAGTAGCCGCAAGATCATTTGGGTTGGCCGCCCCTATTATCGATAGTGCAATATGATCAAAATTCAAAGAAATTTATTAATGTATTACATTTATATAATAAATTAATTTTCAATTTATTTATTATAGATTTTTTTATTAGAATTATATTTATTCATACTATGTGTGTGTGTGTTTTTACGTGCTTTTTATTCTGTAACTACTACCATACAAAACAAATAAAATCGATTTTTCATTTTAAACCTGATGGAATCGCATTTTAAAACTTTGAACGAAAATACGCCTCAGATTACTCTTCAGAAATTCATCTTTTAAAGGAAAATGCCACGCGATATTTCTTGGAAGTTGCAAAAAAGGAAAGAAAATTTTTTTTTTTTTTTCAGAAAACGGTTTTATTTCCCGGATTGTTTTTAACAGCTTCAAAAGAAAGATCCAGGCTCTTCTTTTAGTACCATAAGCCCATTTTCCGTGGGTGCTTTCTGTTTCGAACAGAGCTATCAGGAGCGGGAAGCTATGGCGAGATTTCACATGAAAGAGAAATTGGATGAGGGCTTTTAACATTTGAGGCTTCTCGCTCTCTCTCTGAGGACGGCAGTATCGTTCGTGGCTTTCACTTACGTGATGGGGTTAAATTAAGTTTGGCATCGATTTCTGAGTGACAATGCGTCAGTTGTCAGGATCCAAACAGTTTTGGGATGAATAAAGAATTCAATTTCATTGTGTTCAACAGACTCCCATAACTATTCGCTCGTTTCAGATTCAGGGATTTGTTTCTTGGTTGTTATTTCCGCAGCAGCACGAATTCAGATTTGTTTCAATTCATTAAGTTCAATAAGTCTATTTTATGTGAGTGCTTTAAAGTTACTGCATAACCTTCAAAATTTGGAAAATTTTATAAATAATAATACTTAAACATTAAATAAATAATAAGATGTGTAGTAACTATTTCGTAACTACTACTATGCAATTCTGGCTGGCGCTCTGTCGTTCAGAGCAACAGGTTTCGGGTTCGAGTCCCGGCGTTGCCATGAATATTTGTAGTGGTTCGAAATCCACTTTTAAACCGTATGTCCCGGTCTAATATGGCTGTTGAGCGTTGGGTGTAGGGCTGACAACTCTACCCCTTAAAAACAAAAACATCTCTCGTCTCGTAATCTGCCAAAAGGCAGACCTTGGCCCACAATGGTGCTATTGTGGCAATAATGATGATGTTAATGACTATATAATTAAAAAAATGCATTCCAATTTAAAACTGATGAAAAAGAAAACCTATTTTCTATTCAAAATTCATTTTTGTGGTGAATACCATGTAATTTTATAAGAAGTATAAATAAAAAAAAGGATTTTTTTTTTTGGAAATCTTCGGGTTGTTGATTGGCTAGCGCTCTGGCCTTCGTTACCACAGGCTTTAGGTTCGAATCTTGGCAGTGGCATGGATGTTTGTCAGTGGTTCGGTATCCACATTAAACTGTAGGTCTCATTTCTAATTAGCCTAAAATGACCTTAGAGCGACAAACCAAACCTCGGGTTGTTGTTATTCTCTTTTTTTCTCATAGGCTCAAGATTAAGATTCGTCCAATGCATTAAATGCAATAAGTCTGTTTTGAATCAGTGCTTTCTAGATATCAAGTTTCTTTGAATTTTGATCATATTGCACTTAACTTAATTGCACGCTTAAAACCGGTAAATGTATAGCAATGAAAGTTCTTAAAAATGCACTAAATGTTCTTAACAGAAATAAAAATGAAAGAATGCAGGAATATAAACTAAATAGGTTAATTCAAAAATTCCTCTTGACTAACATCTGCCTATATTTTGTAAACTAACCAAAGCCTTCAAATAGGTTTAAAGGAGGAAAATCAGTTCATCATACACCAATAAAATTAAATTAGGGTTGCTAGTTTCTTAACACTTCCAGAAAAAATTCAACAGCTGGAAAGCTCACTTTTACAGGAGTGGAGAGAACACGTCAATTCCTCAATGATACCCTCATTAATTCCATGCCTCATAGGTGTGTGACAATGCTTTAAGTCAGGGGAAACCATACCCCTTATTGAAACTTATTTGTATTCGAGAAATCGCGTTCTTCGTTTGTTCGTATAATATGCATTGTGCCTTTTTTACTGACAAATATCATCAATAAAATTTAATTATTCCTTGTTCGTTTCTGCTTCTATCTTACAATGCTTATACATCATATATCAGCTACCAAAACATTTTATCATTTGCAGTTTATATAAAAAATCTCAATATCCCTAATAGTTTTGAGCAGTGTAGTTAAGTTAAAAATCACGAAAAAAATAATAAATAAAAATAAATAAAATGAAATGTACCCATAGTTTATTTATTTTTGTGTCATAGAATTTTTTTAGAAAAAAATTTATATTTACAAGTGCTCATAGTCCATTCCCGACATACCTCACACAATGTAAATTTTAAGAATATGATTTCTGTTTCTAAAGAGAAACTAAAAAGCCATTCTATTGCACAACTACTTATCTTCTAATAAAATCATCATCTTCTTCTCCATTGGCGTAACAGCCCCATGGTTTGTCAAGGTCATTCTGCCTACTAGCAGATTTCGAGACAGAAGATTTGTTTCTTCTTTTTACGATGTAGGGCTGCCAGCCCTACGCCCAACAGTCATATTAGAAGGGATCTACGATTTAAAGTGGATTCCGAACCACTTCAAAGATCCATGGCCCATCAGGGACTCGAACCCGATACTTGTGACACAGAGCACCAAAGCGCTCATCACACGGAAAACAAGATCAACAAAGTCATGGCATCTTAAAATTCCCTTCTAGATAATGTTAAATACAGTGGCAGAATATTAAAATATATAAGTCACAGTATTAAAATATACCATCACCAAGTTAATTAATTTATAGAAAAAATTAGCACATAATCTTCCTAAAAAACAATATTCTCTAATGTACTAACTGAATTTTTCCAAGCCTAAATCTTCATTCTAAACTATAACATTTTGTTAATGATCTATAAATTAAATATTTATAATATTTTGACCGCATTATTCTCATTATATTTATAACCATTGTTTATTCTTTCTGTATTGTGTATCTTTAGTTTCACTTATGCTTATATTAATTACATAGTATCATGCTCCATCTTAAAATTTTCTTAATATATCAATACATTCCAATTTCAAAATTATAATTTTTTTCTTTTAAAATTTTTATATAAATGTAACCACCCTCCTGTTTTAAATCGTAGGTGACAACATACATAATAGAAATAAGAATCAAAATAAATTCCAGTAAAGACAAATGTCATCTTATCATCAGCATCATCAGTGGCGCAACAAACCCTGATGGTTGGTGAGCCACGGCTGTTAGCCTGCAGGTAGATTTTGAAACAGGAATTGTTTACTTTTTAAAGGGTAAGATTGTCAGACCTGCATCCAACGCTCTACAGTCATATTAGACCCAGATCTACGGCTTAAGCAGTTTAGTGGTAATGTCACTGTAATATAACAGGAGGGCTGAAAGGTTCATAGGCTGACACATAGATGGCGCTATTAGTATTAAATCCATATGATTTTTAGTTACCGACGAAAACATCCAAAAAGTCCATAAAATAATTTATGATAGCCGTAAAGTGAAGTTGATTCTGTTAGCTGAGATCCTAAAGATATTAAAGGAACGTGTTGGACATATCGTGAATGAATATTTGGATATGCGAAAGCTCTGTTCAAAGTGGGTGCAGAGCGAGATAACAATCGCCCAAAAACAACAATGAATGGATGATTCGAAGCAGTTTTTGAGCTGTTCAAACGTAATAAACCCGAATTTTTGTCGATATGTGACAATGGTTGAAACATGGCTCCACCATTTCACACTGGAGTCCAATCGGCAGTCAGCCGAGTGGACTGCACGTGATGAACCGACTCCAAAACGTGGAAAGACGCAAAAGTCGGCTGGCAAGTTATGGCATCAATATTTTGGGATACGCATGGTATAATATTCAATCACTATCTTAAAAAGGGAAAAACCATAAACAGAGACTATTACGTAGCGTTATTGGAGCGTTTGAAAGACGAAATCGCAGAAAAACGGCCTCATTTGAAGAAAAAGAAAGTGCTGTTACATCAAGACAATGCACCGTGTCACAAATCAATGAAAACGATGGTAAAATTGCATGAATTGGACATGCATCCGCATCCATCGTATTCTCCAGATCTGGCCCATAGCGACTTTTTTTCCTGTTCTCTGACCTCAAGAGGATGCTCGCTGGACAGAAATTTCGCGCCGATGAAGAGGTAATCGCCGAAACTGAAGCCTATTTTGAGGCTAAAGACAAATCCTACTATAAAAATGGTATCGAAAAATGTATGACCGCTATAATCGTTGTATCGCCGTCGAAGGCATCTATACTGAATAATAAAATCAAATTCTATCAAAAAAGAATTTTTCCATGCTTGCCTACGAACCCTTCAGCCATTTAGTATCACACCTATCTAAAACTAGTGACTTGTTATGGGAGTCTGTTCAATATAATGAAATTGAATTCTTATTCATCACGAAACTGTTTGGATCCTGGTAACAGACGTATTGTCACCTATAAATTGATTCGAAAGTTAATTTAACCCCATCACCTAACGAGGAGCGAAAGCCACGAACAATACTGCTGTCCTCAGAGAGAGAGAGTGAGAAGCCCCAAATGTTAAAAGCCCTAATCCAATTTCTCTTTCAGGTGAAAATCTCGCCGTTCCGAGTTTTATAGCTTCCCGCTCCTGATAGCGCTGTTCGAAGCAGAAAGCACCCACTGAAAATGGGCTTATGGCATTAAAAAGAGTCTGGATCTTTTTTTTGTAGCCGGGAAATAAAACCGTTTTTTACAGAAAGAAAAATAATTTTTTTTCCTTTTTTAGTACTTTAAAAAAATCGCATGGCATTTTTCTTTAAAGATGAATTTCTGAAGAGTAATCTGAGACTTATTTTCGTTCAAAGTTTCAAATGCCATTCCATCAAAATTTAAAATGAAAAATAGATTTTTTTTTTATTTTGTATGGTAGTAGTTACGGAATAAAATGTATGAATGAAAAAATACTTCATAATATAAATAAATAAAATTCTAATAATAAATAAATATAAATCTTATTTATTTATTATATAAATGTAATAAATTATTAAATTTCTACTAGAACTTGCACTATCTAGAAAGCACCGACTCAAAACAGACTTATTGCATTTAATGCATTGGGCAAATCTTAATTAAATCTGAACCTCTGAGATAAAAGAGAATAACAAGTCGAGAAATATTTCCATTTGCAAAAAAATTCATTTTTTATTTTACGTCTTATAAAATCCCGTAGTATTCAGCACACAAATGAATTTCGAGTAGTAAAAAGGAGGGTTTTGTGTTTTCTTTTTCACCAAGTTTTAAACTGGAATGCAGTTTTACGTTGTATAATCATCACTGGCGCAACAGCCCTATTGTGCGCCTGACACGAATAACATTGTTAAAAAAAAAACTTTAAAAAGAAATAAAATTGTAAAGGATTATATAAAAAGTGAAATAATTTTATGTGGGGATATTTATAATTAATTCAATATGATAGTTAAGCTTATTTTTTACAGATATGATTTCGAAATTTAGAAGTAAAAACAGTTTTCCAAAAAAGAAACGACTCTTTTTTAACTCATTTTCGTTAAAAAAATTCATCGAAATTATTAGAATTAAGAACCACAGCATGGATTAAATATGATTATTTCTTATTCTTACTTTGTTTTTTAATTAATCAGAACAATAATAATCCTCTTAAAAGTTCTTAATACTGTATTTTACAGCATGAGCTAAGGAGATGCAGAACGCAAACTCTTTTTTAGTGTAACTTTATACTTTGTGCTTATTCTTTTGAAATACTTTGTCGCTATAACAAATATCAAATGCAGTGAGCTTTCTTGTTTAATTAGAAATGATATTTCCACTAGATTGAGGGGGGGGATGTTTAATTAAATGAAACTTCAAACAAACAAAAAAAATAAATAACAAACAAGTAATATCTGTTTTTTTTTTTTCATAATCTTTAAAATCGGTCTTGTTAAAGTTTAAGAAAAATATTAAGTAGACCACCAAGAAATGAAAAACTCATATTTTTACTTTTTAAAATAAAAACAGCAATTTTAAGGTTATAATTGAAAAAAAAAGTTGTTTTTATTTACATTAAAATGTTTTTAATTGTCACAGAAAAAATATTTTTTGCTACTTTATGAGGAAATTTATTTCAAATTCGAACTCGGTTTTTCCATCTTAGTTAACTGTTGTTTTTAAACTAAATCGCCTAGCTATAACTGTTTCTTTTATTAAGATGTAAACAAAAACATTTCAAACTGGGAAGCAGTTGTAATAATAAAACAGTTTTAAAAATGTATTCGTGCAAAATTTTCAAAAAAGTAATCAAAATATAATTTTATTCAGGACTTTTATTATTTCTTTTTCTACAATGGCGCAACAGCTCCGTGTCAAGGCCGTCTGTTTACTGGCAGATTCCGAAACATGAAATGTTTTCTTTTCACGGGGTAGAATTGTCAGCCCTGCGCCCAACAAATTTTTATTTATTTATTTTTGCTTTCAGTTTAGCAAATTCGACTTTATAATTACTGCAAGTTGAGAAATAACAAACTTTTTCTGACAAGGTAATTAATTGTTATCAAAACTGAAGATTTCCGAATAGAAACCACAACTTATATTTTGCTTATAAGCTGCTACCAGAAAAATTTAAATGGTGTTTATCTTTTTGTGTTCATTTTCTATTTTTTATTAATGAACAATTTTCATTTAAATAAAATAAGAAACCTGATTTGTTTTAATCGTCAGGTTTCTATTTCAAACTCAAATTTCTCTTTTATTATTTTTCGTAAAAAGAAAGATTTCTATTTTATTGAAAGATATTTTATTTATATCTTTATAAAAGCTTTCCATACAAATTATTGAAATTCATTATATGAATATTAAATTATTTGTGATGCAGTTATTCTTCTACTTCATTGGCGCAACAACTTCATTATGGGTCAAAGCTTTCTGTCTGCTGACAGATTCCGAAACCTGAAATGTTTTCTTTTTACGAGGTAGGGTTGTCAGCCCTACGTCCAACAGTCCTATTAGACCGGGACCTACGTTTTAAAGTGGATTCGAATCACTACAAACATCCGTAGCACTGCCGGGTCTCGAACACGAAATCTGCAGTACAGAGTTAGTCACTGGGTCGTCATATCCCTAACTTACTATTTATATTATAAAATTTAAAAAATATCTAATTTAATATACCGTATAATAATTAATTTCTAATTTAATAAAATAAATTGTATTGATAATTGATTAGAAATAAATTTCACGTATATGGTGCATTATATGAATTATATATATACATATATATATATATCATCATCATTGTCGCAGCAGCTCATTATGGGCCAAGGCTGTCTGCCTGCTGGCAGATTTCGAGACGTTTTTCTTTTCATGGGATAAGGTTATAAGCCTTACGCCCAACGCTCATGTTAGAACGGGACTTACGGCTTAAAGTGGATTCCGAACAACTACAAACATCCATGGCATCGCCGGGACTCGAACCCGAAACCTGTGGTACCGAGCGCCAGAGCGCTAGTCACTCGGTCATTCAGGACATATATATATATATGATATAGAAAATGTATTTTTATTTTAAAATTAAATAAACTATAATAAATTGTAATATTCAATTCATATAAATATTATACCAAACATTTCCAGCAACCAAAATTGTCTTTGTTTGTTACTTCTTCTATTAATTATATATTTCTTCATTAGAAATTCAATTTTATTTTGTTTTTACTTTGACTTTAATTCATTCTTATATAATTTTAAAAGAATTTCAATTTTCTTCGAATACTTTTAATTTTTTTTTTTTTTTTTAAGTGTAGCGCACTTTACTAAGAAATTATGTAATTTCTCCTGAATGCTAAAAATATACTTATTACTTAGTATAGTGCAGGAACGTCTGAAAGCACAAATGATGCAAAATTCTCTCCGCCGGCCGATAATGAAAGAAAAGATTCGAAATGCACCTGCCCTTCATCATGCCAAGTCAGCGTCGAACACGGAGATGCAATCACTCGCAGACGTTTCAAAAGAGATGCTGAATTTGCATCAGATTTGTCTCTATTATTACAGCAAAAAAGGTTAAGGGGTTTTTCCCCTCATAAAAAGTTCAGCACTTTCTTTTTTTCTTTTGGTAGAATAAAGCAGCCCTAGCCTTTGAAGTTGCTTTTTTGAACAGAAAGGTTGAGATCTGTATCAAGTATTCAGGTTGCAAGATAGTGTGAGCTATTATATTATATGCCATTAGGGCAGAAGGGGTCGAATTTGAAATACTGTCATTGTTTCTGAGGTGGGTTGAGTGACAATGTTATCTTCCGTGAAATGTCTCTGTCATATTGGGGGAAGAATGCACTCGCCAGCTTCTGAAAGGACGGAAAATCGATTCTTTCCGATGGAGGAAATTACAGTCATTTGCTTTCTTTTGAAAAAAAAAAAAGCAACGGGTGGATTTTGTGGAGATTGTGGAACCGAAGTTCTCTTTGACAATCAGATTGCCAGGTTTCAGGTATTTTACCCCATTTTTTCCATTTTTCAATATGCAAATGACAGATTCTTCTTTCGAGTCTTCCTCAATGGCGAAACCTCTGTCTAGTCGACAAACCTGTTGTAGCTCATTTCAGAAAAAAAAAACTGAATTTAATAATATTGTAATTTTTAATAACGGAAATTGATGTGTGTGATGTGTGTCCACATATTATCTGGAGTAGGGACTACTATCAACTGATTTAGTATTCTTGTAACGCAGCTGGCAATACAGAAACAGTTAGTCTTTATGCCATAAGCAAGGACAGCACTGCTGTTACTCACTTAGCACTGCCCAGGGGCACGTGTAGCTTGAATATATGCTGCGGACGTGAGTAATACTACCCCCGCAACGCTCTATGATCCTATTAGACCGGGACCTACGGTTTAAAGTGGATTCTGAACCACTAGAAACATCTATGGCACCGCCGGCATTCGAACCCGAAATTTGTGGTACCCAGGACACAGCTCTAGCCACTCGGTCATCAGGCCCCTTCAACTGATTTAATGTTAACGTACTTAGCACATGTCAGTCATGCGTTTAGAAAATAAGAGACTCAATGTTGATGCGACAGCGCTTATAAAGTGTCAACATAGATCATTCTTTAAATACATAAAGGGTTTCTTTCAATACTACAAGCAGATGAGGGGGCTATTACCCACAAACGTCCTCAAGAAAGCCTATAGTCTCCTCTCGTCAGGCTGCAGGGAGCATAATATATATATATATATTATACAGATACATATAATATAACACATACACAAAAACAAAATATTGAAATATTTGTTAAATATAATGTAATAAGAGAAGCCGTCAAAAAATTTAAAAATAGTTCGACAAAACCAAAAAAAAAAAAAAAAAAAAAAATTTTTAAAAACTAAAGTGGGTTTGAGTGCTAATAGCCGCTACACATAATAACATTTTACATATAAAAAATAAAACATATGAACACAAAAACTGAAGCAGTACTAACAAGGAGTGAATTAGAAACATAACCATTGTACATGAGAAAAGATACTACTGGTATTGGTTGCACGTAAATTGTATAACTAAACCGTCATCGTATTCACAATGCTAACTCAAGTTCCTGGCATTCAAACCTCTTCCTCCCTCCCGACAAAATAAAGGAAGTAATTGTTTAAAATCCGAAGTGCGCATAAACTGTCGCAACGAAAGATGACATATGGATAGATTACAGATGGCAGATTTTTATTTTAATATTATTTTTACAGATTTTTATTTTTATTTTTAATTTTTATTTTAATATTATTCAATTTTTAATAATTTTAATTTTATATTTTAATTATAGAATAAAATTTAAAATGAAAATTATTTTTGTTGTAATTAAAATTCATTCGAAAGTAAATTTATCTTCTATGATACTGTTCTGTTTGAATCCGTGTGACATAGCCATGTGTCAATTTTTTGCACACTCGGTGATAGAAAGCAAACTTTTACACGGATTTAAAAATCAGAATAGGAATAACTTTACAAATAATTCTATATTTAATATTTTCAGAGATGGTTCTATAGCTGAAGTTCGCATTGATTTCACATATTGATAATTCAAATATGAAAAATCATACTCGAATGGATGGGTGAATTTTTCAAACACAACTTTATGTTAGAAGGTGAAGTTATTTGTATTAAAAACTACTTAAAGTTTTCGGAAACTAAAAATTCTTCGATATGAATTTGGAGACAGATCACATAAGAAAACATTGACTCCATCCAATTGTTTTGTAAGGCAACGAGCACAAAGATAACATTGATAAAGTAAGTGTTTTAGACGGCAACGCAATTTGGTTTCAATTACAATTTCCTTTTAAAAAAGTTTATCTATTCGAGAATTGGCGACAAGATTGGAACCGTATAAGAATAAAGCAATAATTTTTCGAAATCATAGATTTTTTTTTTAGAAAAAATTATATTTAGAAATACTTGTAGTCCCTCTTCCCAACATACATCACACGATGCAAACTTTTAGAATATGATTTCTGTTTCGGAAGAGAAACTTAAGAGCCATTCTATTGTGCAACTACTTATCTTCTAACAAAATCATCATCCTCTTCATTTTTCTCATAATCATTAATTATCCTATACTATTTCATTTATATTTTATTATTTAATTATTTCATCCTCATTATCTTCTTATTCATCATTTTCCGTCTTCTTCGTAGGTGCAACACCCCATGGTAGGCCAAGGTCATCTGCTTACTAGCAGATTTCGAGACTGTAGATGTGTTCCTTTTTTACGACATAGCCCTATAAAACATACAATGTAGTTTTTACGATGCCTTTTTAGATACCATCAGCCCTATTCTCAACAATTATATTAGATGGGATCCACAGTTTAAAAGTAAATTCCGAACCATGACATTCCATCCATGACAACACCGGGACTCGAATCCGAAACCTGTGGCACCGAGCTCCACGTCGCTAGTTCACACGGCCGTCAAGATCAACAAAATCATGGCATCTAAATATCCCTTCTAAACGATTTTAAATTCAGTGGCATTGAAATAAAATATGCAAATCATGGACAAAATATACTATCACCAAGTTAATAAATTTATAGGAGAAAATGAACAAATAATCATCCTAAATACCATTATCTCTATTATACTGAATGAATTTGTCTAAGAACAAATCTCCATTCTAAACTATAACATCTTGTTATGATCTATAAATTAAACATTGTTATAATATTTTGACCGCATGTTTTCACATTATATTTATAACCATTGTTTATTCTTTCTGTATTGTGTATCTTTAGTTTCACTTACGCTTATGTTAATTACATAGTATCATGCTACATTTTAAAAATTTCTTGCATTCCAATTATGAAACAGAAATGCATTCCTGTTTAATAATTATAATTTTTTCTTTTAAAATTTTGATATAAATGTAACCACTCTCATGTTTTAATTCGTAGGGGACAACATCCATAATAGAAATAAGAAGCAAAATAAATTCCAGTAAAGACAAATGTCGTCTTATCATCAGCATCGTCAGTGGCGCAACAACTCCTGATGGTTGGTGGGCCACGGCTGTTAGCCTACAGGTAGATTTTTGAGACAGGAGTTGTTTACTTTTAAGGGGTAAGATTGTCAGCCCTACATCCAACGCTCTACAATCGTATTAGACCGAGATCAACGGCTTAAGGCGTTTAGTGGTAATGTAACTGTAATTTATCATACCTATCTAAAACGAATGAATTTTTAATTTTAATTTAATTCTTTTCAGACTGAAAGCTATGCCTGTATTTACATGGAGCTATGGATCATAAGCATAAAATTACAAAAATTTTCATAGTATTAAAGTAACAGTAACTATTGACAATAAATCTACTAGTCTGACATACTCAGTGAAGAATAAGGCATTTAGTGGTAATGTCACACCTCTATATCTAAAAGTGAATAGTTATGGGAGTCTGTTCAATACATTGAAATTGAATTCTCTACTACTGCGCCTGAAAAGTAAGACCAATTATTTTTTTCAAATACTCTTTTTTTTTATTTTCCAAATTTATTTCATCGCCTTCAAAGATCACGAAGAATCCATGCTGTGTGAGCTAGCGCATTCAGTTTTTTCGGTACCAATCGCGTTTGAGGCCCCAAATATAATTCACCGATCATTTTGAAATTCAAACATTGTCAGCAAGGTCTCTAATTGTAAATCAACGATTTGCAAGCACCAAATCTTTAATTTTTGGACTCGAGCTTCGACGGTTAAGGTTGACGGTCGATCAGAGGGCTCTTTGTCTTTGACGCGTTCTCTGCCTTCTTTGAACTGTTTATACCACTTCTGAACATTACTTCCCGATATAGGAATGCTCACCGAATGCCTTCGGCAACATTCTATAGGTTTCCGCAAACAAAATTGAATGTAAAAAAAAGAAAAACCTAAAAAAAAAAAAAAAAAATATTAAAATTCCATAAGCTCCCGGAATTTTAAGTTGAAAAGTGGTCTTACATTTTGGACACAGTAGTAGTTACTGGAGTCTGTTGAACACAATGAAATTGAATTCTTTGTTCATCTCAAAACAGTTTGGATCCTGATAACTGACGCATTGTCACTTGAAATCGATTCAAAAGTTAATTAAAAGTTAATTAACTCCATCATGTAACGAGGAACGAAAGCCACGAACGATACTGCTGTCCTCAGAGAGAGAGAGAAAGAAGACTCAAATGTTAAAAGCCCTGATCCAATTTCTCTTTCACGTGAAAATCTCGCCCGTTCCGAGTTTATCTGAATCTTGATGGTTCTACAGTAATTACATATGCAACTCAATATACATAAGATGTACGGTTATGTGGGCTTTTCGGATATATATATCTGATTTTTCCTTTATGCACAGATTATACGTCCTCTCGGGATATATGTCGCTATGGAATATTTGAGAATTAAATTTTTTCAGACTGAAAGCCATGCCTGCGTTTATATGGAGCTATGAATTACAGTCCTAAAATTTCAGTATTTTTCATATCATTAAAGTAACGCTAACTATTCACAATAAATCTACTAGTTTGACGTATTCTGTGAAGAATAAGGCATTTAGTGGTAATGTCACACCTCTGTATCTAAAGCGAGGGAATACTTATGGCAGTCTGTATAATACAATGAAATTGAATTCTTTATTCATCCCAAAACTGTTTGGATCCTGGATAACTGACGTATTGTGTCTCAGAATCGATGCAAAAGTTAATTTAACCCCATCACGTAACGAGGAGTGAAAGCCACGAACGATACTGCTGTCCTCAGAGAGAGAGCGAGAAGCCTCAAATGTTAAAAGCCCTAATCCAATTTCTCTTTCACGTGAAAATCTCGCCCGTTTCGAGTTTTATAGCTTCCCGCTCTTCATAGCGCTGTTCGAAGCAGAAAGCACCCGCTGAAAATGGGCTTATGGCACCCAAAGAGTCTGGATCTTTTTTTTTTTTTGTAGCCGTGAAAAACAACCCTGGGAAATAATACCGTTGTTTGCAAAAAGAAAAATAATTTTTTTCCATTTTTAGTACTATAAAAAAAAAAAATCCCATGGCATTTTCTTTTAAAGATGAATTTCTGAAGAGTAATCTGAGACGTTTTTCGTTCAAAGTTTTAAAATTACATTCCGTCAGAGTTTAAAATGAAAAATAGATTTTTTATTTTATTTTGTGTGGTAGTAATAGTTACAAAATAAAAAGTATGAATGAGAAAAACATATTATAAATAAATATACATTTTATAATAAATAAAAAAAATTATTTATTATATAAATGTAATAAATTTTTATATTTCTTTGGGTTTTTCATGGTACTGATCTGTCTAGAAAACACCGACTCAAAACAGACTTATTGTATTTTTAATGCATTGAACGAATCTTAATCTTCAGGCGCTTCGAAAAAAAAAGAGAACAACATCAACCCAAGGAATGAGTCTGTTTCTAAAAATCTTCCCTTTTTATTTTATTTATAATGAAATCGCATAATATTCACCTGAAAAATGAATTTTTAATAGTAAATAGGATTATTTGTTTTTTTCTCTCCTGTTTTAAAGTTAAATGCATTTTTGAATTGTATAGTAGTAGTTACGAAATAGTTACTGCACATCTTAATATTTATTTAATATTTAAGAATTATTATTTATAAAAATTTTCTGAATTTTGAAGGTTCTGCAGTAACTACATAAATAAAACTCAATATGCATCGGATGTAAGGATATTTGGGCTTTTCAGGATATAAATTCTTATATATATCTGCTTTTTTAGCCGTTGATATATGCACGGATTATACGCCCTCTCGGAATATATGCCGTTATGGAATATAAGAGAATTTTATTTTTTCAGTCTGAAAGCAAAGGCTGCATTTTTATGGAGCTATGGGTTATAGGCCTAAAATTACAGAACTTTGGATAGTATTAAAGTAACGCTAATTATTCACAATAATCTAATAGTTTGACATATATACATTTTTCTATAAGAAAGAAACACAATAGTAGTGCACGACTGAAGGAAGCTAAACTTTTACAAAAATTAAATAAAACTCAATGTGCATAGGATGCAAGAATATTTGGACTTATTCTTATACATATCTTCTTTTTCGCCGTTGATATATGCACGGATTATACGCCCTGTCGGAATATATGCTGTTATGGAATATATTTTTTAATTTCTAATTTTAATTTAATTCTTTTTCAGACTGAAAGCTATGCCTGCATTTACATGGAGCTATGGATCATTCGCATAAAATTACAAATTTTTTTAAAGTAATAAAGTAACGGTAACTATTGACAATAAATCTACTAGTCTGACATACTCAGTGAAGAATAAGGCATTTAGTGGTAATGTCACACCTCTATATCTAAAACGAGTGAATAGTTATGGGAGTGTGTTCAATACGAGGAAATTGAATTCTTACTATTGAGCCCAAAACAAATTACTTTTTTTTTTTCAAATACTCTTTTTATATTCTTCCAAATTTATCACCTTCAAAGTAATCGCCGAAATGTCACGGAGAATCCATGCTGTGTTAGCTAGTGCATTCAGTGTTCTAGGTACTCCAATCGTGTTTGAGGACCCAAATACCGATCCTTTTGAAATTCCAACATTGTAAGCAAGGTCTCTAATTGTAAATCAACGATTTGCAAGTACCAAATCTTTAATTTTTTGGACGCGAGCTTCGACGGTTGAGGTTGATGGTCGGCCAGAGGGCTCTTCGTCTTTGACGCATTCTCTGCCTTCTTTGAACTGTTTATACCACTTCTGAACATTACTTTTCGATAAAGGAATGCTCACCGAATGCCTTCTGCAACATTCTATACGTGGGTGCGCAGAAAATCTACATCCCTGTGGTGCACCTGGTAACACTTTTTAGTGGCTAATAGTTCTGCAACTTGGCATTATTGTTAGATTAATGAACTCTGTTTCAGCATGTTTTGTTGTATTTGTTGTATTATTTTTTTTGTTGTTGTATTTTTTTTTTTCTTCGTTGTTCTTTTTGCTGTAACTGTTCATAATCTGCCATTGGAAATAATAAAAAAAAAAAAACAATCTATACGTTTCCGCAAACAAAATCGAATGTAAAAAAAAAAAAGAAAAACGTAAAAAAGGAAAAAAAAATTTAAATTACATAAGCTCCGGGAATTTTAAGTTGAAAATGGGTCTTTTTTTTGAACACAGTAGTAGTTATGGGAGTCTATTCAATACAATGAAATTGAATTCTTTATTATGTCGAAACTGTTTGGATCCCTGGTAACTGACGTGTTGTCACACAGAAATCGATGCAAAAGTTAATTTAACCCCATCACATAACGAGGAGCGAAAGCCACGGACGATATTGCTGTCCTCAGAGAGAGGGAGAGAGAGAAGCCTCAAATGTTAAAAGCCCTAATCCAATTTCTCTTTCACGTGGAAATCTAGCCCGATCGAGTTTTATAGCTTCAGCTCCTGATAGCACTGTTCGAAATAGAAAGCACCCACTGAAAATTTTTTTATGGCACTAAAAGAGTCTGGATCTTTTTGTAGCCGCGAAAAACAACCCGGCGAAATAAAACCGTTCTCTGCAAAAAGATAAATTTTTTTTTTTTTTTAGTACTTGAAAAAAAAAAAAAATTGCATGGCATTTTCCTTCTAAGATGAATTTCTGAAGAGTAATCTGAGACGTTTTTGGTTCAAAGTTTTAAAATGCGATTCCATCAGAGTTTAAAATAAAAAATAGCTTTTTTTTTTATTTTGTGTGGTAGTAGTAGTTACAAAATAAAAAAGCATGAATGAAAAAAACATATTATAAATAAATATAAATTTCATAATAAATAAAAAAAAAAATGTATTATATAAATGTAATAAACTATTAAATTTATTTGGGTTTTCATGGTACTGATCTGTCTAGAAAACCCCGACTCAAAACAGACTTATTGAATTTAGTTAATGCATTGAACGAATCTTAATCTTCATGCGCTAGGAAAATAAAAGAGAACAACATAAATAAAAAGTGTTAAAAATGAATCTGTTTCTAAAATACTTCCTATTTTATTTTAGTTATAATGAAATCGCATAGTATTCACCTGAAAATGAATTTTGAATAGTAAAAGGATTATTTTTTGTTTTTTTTTCTCGCCTGTTTTAAAGTTGAATGACTTTTTGAATTGTATAGTACTAGTTGCGAAATAGTTACTACACATTTTAATATTTATTTAATATTTAAGTATTATTATTTATACAATTTTTCTGAATTTTGAAGTTTCTGCAGTAACTACATAAATAAAATTCAATATGCATAGGATGTAAGGATATTTGGACTTCTCCGGATATAAATTTTTATATATATATCTGCTATTTTTGCCGTTGATATATTCTCAGATTATACGCCCTGTCGCAATATATGCCGCTATGGAATATACGAGAATTTTATTTTTTCAGTCTGAAAGCTAAAGCTGCATTTTTATGTAGCTATGGATTATAGGCATAAAATTACAGAACTTTGCATAGTATTAAAGTAAAGCTAATTATTCACAATAATCTAATAGTTTAACATATATACATTTTTCTATAAGAAAGAAACATAATAGTAGTGCACGACTGAAGGAAGCTTAACTTTTACAAAAATTAAATAAAACTCAATGTGCATAGGATGCAAGAATATTTGACTTATTCTTATACATATCTTCTTTTTTGCCGTTGATATATGCACGGATTATACGCCCTGTCGGAATATATGCTGTTATGGAATATATTTTTTAATTTTTTTTAACTTTAATTCTTTTCAGACTGAAAGCTATGCCTGCATTTACATGGAGCTATGGATCATACGCATTGAGTTACAAAATTTTTCATAGTATTAAAGTAACGCTAACTATTGACAATAAATCTACTAGTTTGACATACTCAGTCAATAATAAGGCATTTAGCGGTAATGTCATATCTAAATATCTAAAACGAGTGAATAGTTATGGGAGTCTGTTCAATACAATGAAATTGAATTCTCTACTGCTGAGCACAAAAAGTAAGACCAATTATTTTTTTTCAAATATTCTTTTTTATTCTTCCAAATTTATTTCATCACCTTCAAAGTAATCGCCGAAAAGTCACGAAGAATCCATGCTGTGTGAGCTAGCGCATTCAGTGTTTTCGGTACCAATCGTGTTTGAGGCCCCAATTGACCGATCCTTTTGAAATTCCAACATTGTCAGCAAGGTCTCTAATTGTAAATCAACGATTTGCAAGCACCAAATTTTTAATTTTTTGGACGTGAGCTTCGACGGTTGAGGTTGATGGTCGATCAGAGGGCTCTTCGCGCGTTCTCTGCCTTCTTTGAACTGTTTATACCACTTCTGAACATTACTTTCCGATATAGAAATGCTCGCCGAATGCATTCGGAAACTTTATATACGTTTTCGCAAACAAAATTGAATGTAAAAAAAAAAGAAAAACCTAAAAAAGAAAAAAAAATTCAAATTACATAAGCTCCGAGAATTTTAAGTTGAAAATGGGTCTTTCTTTTTGGACACAGTAGTAGTTACTGGAGTCTGTTCAATACAATGAAATTGAATTCTTTATTCATCCTCATAACTGTTTGAATCCTGATAACTGACGTACTGTCACTCAGAAATCGATGCAAAAGTTAATTTAACCCCATCACGTAACGAGGAGCGAAAGTCACGGACGATACTGCTGTCCTCAGAGGGAGAGAGAGATGCCTCAAAATGTTAAAAGCCCTCATCCAATTTCTCTTTCACGTGAAAATCTCGCCCGTTTCGAGTTTTATAGCTTACCGCTCCTGATAGCTCTGTTCGAAGCAGAAAGCAGCCGCTGAAAATGAGCTTATGGCACTAAAAGAGTCTGGATCTTTTTTTTTTGTAGCTGTGAAAAACAAGCCGGGAAATAAAACCGTTTTCTACGAAAAAAAAATATATTTTTTTTTTTTAGTCTTTAAAAAAATTGCAATGGCATTTTCCTTTAAAGATGAATTTCTGAAGAGTAATCTGAGACGTTTTTCGTTCAAAGTTTTAAAATGCGATTCCATCAGAGTTTAAAATGAAAAATAGATTTTTTTGTTTTTTGTGGTAGTAGTAGTTACAGAATAAAAAGATGAATGAAAAAACAATATAAATAAATATAAATCAATAATAAATAATATATAAATATAAATCTTATTTATTTATGATATATAAATATAAATCTTATTTATTTATGATATATAAATATAAATCTTATTTATTTATTATATAAAATTATAAATTATTAAATTTCTTTGAATTTTGATCATACTATCCAGAAAGCGCCAAATCAAAACTGCATGTATTGAACGAATCTTAATTTTGAGAAAAAAGAGAACAACAACAACCTGAGGAATGAATGCATTTCCAAAAAAAAATTTCTCTTTTATTTTACTTCTTATAAAATCACATGGTATTTACCACGAAAATGAATTTTGTATAGTAAATAGTATTTTTTTTTCATCAATTTTAAACTGGAATGCATTTGTGAATCGTATAGTAGTATTTGTTCTGGTGTTCGGTGCCACAGATTTCGGGTTCGAGTCTCGGTCGCGCGAAGAATGTTTCGCAGTTGTTCGGAATCCACTTTAAACTGTATGTCCCGCTCTAATATGGCTGTAGGGCGTTTAAGTACTACTCACAACCCTATGCAGTAAAAAGAAAACATCTACTGTATAGAAATCTGCCAGCCTGCAGAAGGACTGAACCCATAATAAAATTGTTGCGAAATTGAAGAAGAAGAAATAATAAAAGTCCTAAATAAAATTATAATCTTTGAAAAGTTTTGATTAACTTTTTTTGAAATTTTGCACGAATACATTTTTAGAACTGCTTTATTAGTATCATATTTTAAAAAAGTTATAGCTAGGCGATTTAGTTTAAAAATATTTTTTTTTAATTTATGCCTGTAGAGCTTTGGGAGTAGGGCTGACAAACCTACGTCGTAAAAAGAAAACATCTCCTGTCTAGAAATCTGCCAGAAGGCAGACGACCTTGGCCCACCATGGGACTGATGCGCCATTAATGATGATGATGATGACAGTAGTAGTTACGAAATAGTTACTACGCATCTTAATATTTATTTAATTTTTAAGTATTATTATTTATAAAATCTTTCTGAACTTTGATGGTTCTGCAGTAACTAGAAAGCACACACATAAAATAGATTTATTGAACTTAATGCATTGAAAAAATCTAAATTTCGTGCCGCTGAGGAAAAAATCCAAGGAACGAAACCGTTTCCAAAAAAAAAATTTCCTTTCTATTTAAGTTCTAAAATAGGTATTCACCTCCGAAATTAATTTTGAATAGTAATCTTAGGGGTTTTTTTCTCATCAGTTTAAAGTGGAAGGCACTTTTTAACTGTATAGCAGTAGTAGATATTCATCTTAATATTTATTTACTCTATAAATATTATAATTTTTAAATTTTTCTGAATTTTGATGGTTTTAGACTAACAAAAAAAAAAAGCACTCACTTAAAATAGGCTTATAGCACTAAAAAAAGATCTAGATTTTTTTTTTTTCCACTGAGAAAATAACGCGGGGAAGAAAATCCCTTTTTTTTCCCCCTTTTATATTTTACTTCTTTAAAAAAATTCACATGGCATTTTCCTTAAAAATGAATTTCTATATATATACAGGGTGATTATAATTAAAGTCCCACTTTCAAAATGCTGTAAAAAAAAAAGAAACATTCGTCACAATGAGTTCAAATTTGAACTGAATATCCTTGAAGAAGTGTGAAAACGGTGTGGCATCAAAAAAAGTACAAAGTGTATTAATAGATGGCGCTGTAAGCGGCCTAATGAAAGTGAATTCGGCTGTCAGCGATAGTTTGTATCGAAATGACAATATATTTAGCATGAGTTGCACATTAAACCAACTGCAGTGTTCAAGGTGATTGATTGTGTTGGTTTTTTGACGAAAAAAAATTACTTCCAAGACATTCAACAGTTTGTGGAAAGCCCATCTATCACGACAACGTCATATCGAATTTGATAGAAAAAATAGGTGGAACCTTTTTTGGAACCATTTTCCCCTCGTTCAAGTATCTTCAGTTCAAATTTGTGCTGATTGTGATGAGTAGTTCTTTTTTTACAGCATTTTGAAAGTGGACTTTAATTATAATCACCCTGTAAAGTGTTGAAAGTGGGACCTTAATTATAATCACCCTATATGGATATACGTACATATTCTACAGCCTTATGAGAGGAGATTTATGCTTTACAGAACGTTTGCCGGTAACAGCCCATCATCTTCTTGTAGTATTGAAGGAAACAGGGAAAATCACCCCGTGTATATATATATATATATATATATATAAACAATATGTGTGTGTGTGTTAAATAGTAAAATATTTATTATTTTGTATCTTTTTAATTATTGTATATTATATAAGTATTACATATTATATAATTATTAAATTTTTCCTAATCTTGATAGTTTTACACTAATTAGAAAATAACCACTGGAAATAGGAGTACTGTATTTAAGAAAACCCTTATATTGTATTTGTGCTACTTTAGTATCTTGATTGTTTTAAATTGCTGATATATTATGATTGTACTTACTATTTATATGGCTGCCATTTATTGGATCCCAAATAATTATTATTTGGGAAGGGTATCATTTTAAATGGGCTTGTATTCATTGTATAGATCTCTGTATTATATATTCCTATTTAAAATTATTTTATTAGAACTTTACATTTTAGTTTTGTTCTTATCTATTAATTTTTTGGCTTTTAATTAGGAATTTGAAATTTTAAAACATAAAAAAAAAAAAAAAAAAGCAGGTGGTAGAATAACAAATAAATAAACAAAAAAGCATGGCAAATTATGTGATCACTAGAAGATATTGTTATCAAAGAGCTACAATACATGTTATCTTCTGACTCAAGATTTCCAACGTTTAATTGTAATAGCAGTTTATTTTGTACTCTATATTTAATTTATAAATGTGTACCGCTACTTTAAAGCGGAGGCTCAAGTTCCCTTTAAATGATGTTGACTAATGAACTCGCAACACACTCGGCTTCGTTGAAATAATGATGGTTGTTAATGGCTCCATTAGATCCTCCAGCTAGTCAGGAAGTCCTTCTCTACCTATTATGTGAAGATAAGTGAACGTGACCTAAGTGCCTCAATAAATTTAGTAACTCGATTATTAAAAGAAAGAGGAAAGGGAATTTTAAAAATCTTATGATCCATTTTTTTTTCTTATAACCGTGTCACTTTTGAGTTATTATTGATTCAAATACAAAAATATAAAAGTTGACATATTTTAATTGTTTTACATTAAAAATATGTTACAAAATTTACACATTGAATTAAACTGAGTATTTGAACTATAGGAACTATGTTATAATCTTAGTTTTAATACAATTTTCAAAATAATTATTGATAACAACATATATGTAATAATAACAAAATTCACAGAATAATACAATAAATAGAGTTTAAAAAAGGGTATAAATTAATTCTACACGGTATATGTAATGGATTGAATTCGATGTGATTTCATGTACACAATGTACAGGGTTATTATAATTAAAGTTCGACTTACAAAATGTTGCAAAAAAGAACCACTCGTCACAATGAGTTCAATTTTGAATTAAAGATACTTAAAGAAGAGAAAACGGTACGGCATCAAAAAACACTTCACGTTCGAATCTTGGAGGTGGTACGGATGCTTGTTAGTGTTTCGGAATCCGTTAAACAATTCGACAAACCAAACCAATACAAAACTGTAAAACGGCATCTCAGCTCTAACACACAGGGATCTGGTATGATTATAGTGTTACACGACTGACCTTCAGCAGAGTTTGCAAGATCCACATATTCATGTCTTTCGGAGAAAGTTTGGAAAATTACTGTCTAGAAGACTGACTATTGAAATGAGCCCCTCTATCATAATCTACTTGCTTATCAAGCAGTAATTCTTGCAATTAACAAGACCATCGCATTTAACCATCGTTTTTTCAATCGCTAGCCATCAGTTTTTATTTTTATGTTGAAGAAAGATGGGCTTCATGTTTTAATATTTATGTCATAAAAACCCAACAATGAGAATGCATAAATGGTAGATTATTCTGTTTTCATGTTATCGGAATACGTCGCTAGATGTGTCTTTGCCTTTTATCCCATCTTAAAGTGAGCAAAATTAGCATGGCTGAAAATATCCTGAGGATATAAATGGTAAATTATTCTATGGTATAATATTCCTTGATAAAGCTATACTCAGGATATTATAATTATTTTCCTTAGGGATTATTGTTTTCTTTTCAGATTTTATGAATTTCCTAATCGACATCTGTTCACACCCTGACATTTCATATTTTTTGCAATTTTTTTATCTGTTCCAGCAGTTTATGCTGTTCAACAATTTCATTATTATGCTAATTAAATGAATTTTCAATTTCTTTACTGTCGGATTTTTAAACAATTGCTTCCTTTTTTTTTCTTGGGAGAGGGATGGGGAGAAGTTTGAATGTTAGAGGTTAGGTGTTTACATTGTGAATGCGCTGATGGTTTTGTTATACAATTTACTTGTAACCAAAACCAGTAGTAGCTTTTCTCTTGTAAAAGGTCGTTTTTCTAATTCACTTTTTGTTATTATTGCTTTGATTTTTGTGTTCCTATGTTTTTTTTATATGTAAACTATTATTATGTTTAGCAGCTATTAGCACTGTAACCATACTGTACAGTTTGTACAATTTTTTTACTGTCTCTTCAAACTATTTTTAAATTTTTTGATGGTTTCACTTGTTTCGTTATATATAAGGAATACTTCAATATTTGTTTTTTATGTGTATGTGTTACATAATATATATATATTATATGCTCCTGCAGCCTGATGAGAGGAGGATATAGGTTTCTAGAGGACGTTTGCGGGTAACAGTCCATCATCTGCTGATAGGATTGAAAGAAACCCTCTATCGATCTAAAAGAATTATCGATGTTGACACTTTATAAACGCTGTCGCATCAACAGTCTCTTATTTTCTAAACGCATGACTGTCAGCAATAAAATCGAACATGTGCCTTGCATGTCAGCTAAGTACGTTACCACTAAATCCGTTGATAGTGCCCCATATTGTCCATCACAAACACACATCAAGTATCTCAATATCACACACACACATCAAATTCCATTATTAAAAAATGCAATCTTATAAAATTCAATTTTATTTTTCTTAAATGAGCCACTACTGTGTTTGTAGACTGGACAGAGGTTATTGCCCTTTAGGAAGACTGGGAAGAAGAATCTGCCATCTGCATATTGTAAAGCGGAAAATATCTGAAACCTAGCAGTCTGGTTGTCAAAGAAAACTTCGGTGCCACAATCTCCCCAAAATCTATCCGTAGATATTTTTTCTTCAAAAAAGCAAATGACTGTAATTCCCGCCATCGGAAAGAATCGATTTTCCGTCCTTTCAGAAACTGGCGAGTGCATTCTTCCCCCAATGTGACAGAGACATTTCACGTAAGATAACATTGTCACTCAACCCACCTCAGAAACAATGACAGCATTTCAAATTTGACCCCTTCCGTCTTAATGGCATATAATATAATAGCTCCCACTATCTTGCAACCTGAACACTTGATACAGATCTCAACCTTTCTGTTCAAAAAGCAACTTCAAAGACTAGGGCTGCTTTATTCCACTAAAAGAAAAAAAAAGTGCTGAACTTTTTATGAGGGGAAAAAAACCCTTAATCTTTTGCTATAATAATAGAGACAAATCTGATGCAAATTCAGCACCTCTTTTGAAACGTCTGCGAGCGATTGCATCTCCGTGTTCGACGCTGACTTGGCATGATAGAGAGCAGGTACATTCGAATCTTTTCTTTCATTCTCGGCCGGCGGAGAGGAATTTTGCATCATTTGTGCGCCAAATCTTTCAGACGTTCTTGCAATAGTACTAAGTAATAAGTATATTTTTAGCATTCAGGAGAAATTACGTGATTTCTTAGTAATGTGACCTCCAATTATAATAAAAAAAATTTCGTAGTTCGTAATTTCGTAATTCGTCGTTTAAATAGTATTCGAAAAAAATTGAAATTCTGTTAGAATCATATAAGAATTAATTAAAGTTAAAATAAAAGTAATATAAAATTGAATTTCTAATTTTTTTTTAAATATATGAGTAATAGAAGAAGTAACAAACGAAGAAAATGTTGGTATAATATTTATAACTATTGAATATTACAATATTTAATTGTAAAATAAAAATATATTATCTATCTATGTATCATTTTGTCTGTCTCTCTCTATATATACGTACATAATTCATATAATGCACCATACATTACATGCATGAGATTTATTTCTAATCAGTTGTCATTATAACTATTTTTATTAAATTAGCTATTTTTTAAATTTTATAATGTAAATAATAAAAGTTTGAAGCATGATGGCCCAATAACAAGCGCTCTGTGGTTCAATTTTCTGGTTCGAGACCTGGCGGTACCATGGATTTTTGTAGTGATTCGGAATCCACTTTAAGCCGTAGGCCCCGGTCTAATATGTAACTGTTGGGCGTAGGGCTCTGACTTGGGCGTTGGGCGTAGGACTCTATCCCGCAAATAGAAAAAAATTTCATGTTTCGAAATCTGTCAGTAGACAAAGGACCTTGACCCATAATGAAGCTTTAGTTCCATTTATTGGTTTGGTTTATCGCCCTACTGTCATCTTGTGCACACGAGGGCTAAATAGACTGGGGCCTACAGTTTAAAGTGGATTCTGAACCCCTAACAAACCTCCATGCCAACGCTATAATTGCAACCTGAAGCCTGTCATACCAAATGCTGGAGAGCTAGCCATTTGGCCACAGGACCACATTGCGCCACTGAAGAAGAAGAAATAATTAAAGTCCTAAATAGAATTATATTCTATAAAAATTTTGATTACTTTTTTGAAAATTTTGCATAATATAAATATATATTTATATTTTATATAAATATATTTTTAAAACTGTTTTATTAGTATAACTACTTCCCAGTTTGCAATGTTTTGTTTACATCTTAATTAAAAAAAAAAACTGTTATAGCTAAGTGATTTAGATTAAAAACTATAGTTAAGTAAAATGAAAAACCTATTTCTATTTTGAAATAAATTTTCTCATAAAGTAGCAAAAAACATTTCATCCTCGACAATTAAAAACAATTTAAATTTAATAAAAAAAATTTTCAGTTATAACCTTAACTTTGCTGCTGTTATTTTAAAAAGCCAAAAATATCAGTTTTTTTCATTGTTTAATATTGTACTTAATATTTTTTTTAACTTTAACAAGACCGATTTTAAAGATTAGAAAAAAAAAAAAAAAAAAAAAAGCAGATATTACTTGTTTGTGATTCATTTTTTGTTTGTTTGGGTTTCATTTAATTAAACATTTCTCCCTCCCTCCAGTTGAAATACCATTTCTAATTAAACAAGAAAGCTCATGGTATTTAATATTTGTTATAGTGACAAAGTATTTCAAAAGAATAAGCACAGAATATAAGGTTACACTAAAAAAAAAAAAGAGTATTTCGTTCTGCATTTCATTAGCTCATGTTGTAAAATACAGTATTAAGAACTTTAAGAAGATTATTGTTCTGATTAATTAAAAACAAAGTAAGAATAATTAAATAAGAAATAATCATATTTAATCCTTGCTGGTTTTTAATTCTAATAATTCAAGCGATTTATTAAACGAAAATGACTTAAAAAAGTCGTCTCTTTCCTTAAACAAGTTTTACTTCTAAATTTCAAAATCATATCTGTGAAAAATAAGTTTAACTATCATATTGATTTAATTATAAGTACACTCCCATAAAATTATTTTATTTTTTATATAATCCTTTAAAATTTTGTCAGGATTTGTTTAATTAATATTTATTAATTAGAAATGTAGTGATTTTTTTTACTGGAAGTCTTTTACTTTAATTGTTTTTTATAAAAAGCTTCATTAAATTTAAAAGGGCTTATAATAAGTAACCAAATGTATAGAATTCATTTTTGTAATATTTGTACATTAAATATATTTAACTACATTCAATTTAAAATTATTTTTTAAATACCATTTTAATATTAGATTTGTCTATTATTTTAAAATAATTAATTACCAAATTTGTAAAAAAAAATTTTCAAATATTTATTACAAATTTAACAATTAAATACAATGTTCATTATGAAGTATTGAAAAAAAATATGAAATGGCAACAAAAAAATAAAGTATGTTGTCAAAAAGTCGTTGAATTGAGTCTAAATTTATATGTTTACAGAGAAGAGTGCAGAACCTAGGTTGAATTGAAGATGTAACAGAATAATTAATGTCTAATAAGACTGAAAATGAAATTCGCATATTCGCAATAACTAAATAAACTTTGGCATCAGACAGTTGAGGACCTGATGACCGAATGACTAATAATCTGGCTCTCGATGCCACAAGTTTCGAGTCCAGGATGTGCCATGGATGCTTTGTAGTGGTTCGGAATCCACTTTAAACCGTAGGTCACTGTCTAATATGACTGTAGAGCGTTGGATATAGAGCTGAAAGCCATTCCCAGTAAAAAGAAAACATGTCATGTTGCGGAATCTTCCAATAGACAAATTTTCTTCACCCATAATGAAGCTATTGCACCATGGAAGAAAAAGGAATAATAAAAGATCCAAATAAAATATATATTCTATATGATTATTTTTTTTAAAAACTTTTGTACGAATAAATCTTTATAACTATTTTATTAGTATAATTACTACCCAGTTGGCAATGTTCTGTTTACATCTTAATTAAAAGAAACTGTTATAGCTAGGCGATTTAGATAAAAAAAACGATAGTTAACTAAAAATGAAAACTCAGTTTTGTTTTGAAATAAACTTCCTCATAAAATAGCAAAAAATATTTCCATCACTACAATTAAAAACACTTTAATGTTAATAAAAACAACTTTATAACATTAAAATTTTTGCTTTTATTTCAAAAAAAGTCAAAAGTATGATTTTTTTTATTTTCTTGGTATTGTACTTAATATTTTTTTTAAACTTTAACAAGACCGATTTTAAAGATTATGAAAAAAAGCAGATATTACTTGTTTGTGATTTATTTTTGTTTGTTTGGGTTTCATTTAATTAAACATTTCTCCCTCCAGTTGAAATACCATTTCTAATTAAACAAGAAAGCTCACTGCATTTAATATTTGTTATAGCGACAAAGTATTTCAAAAGAATAAGCACACGTATAAAGTTACAATAAAAAAAAATAAGTATTTAGTTCTGCATTTCATTAGTTCATGTTGTAAAAAATACAGTATTAAGAACTTTTAAGAGGATTATTGTTTTGATTAATAAAAGAACAAAGTAAGAATAAGAAATAATCATATTTAATCCTCGCTGTGGTTCTTAATTTTAATAATTTCGGCGAAAAACCTTTTTTTTTTTAATTCATTTTCATTTAATAATACGAAAATGAATTAAAAAAAAGGTCGTTTTTCCTGAAAAAGGTTTTTACTTCTAAATTTCAAAATCATATCTGTAAATAAATAAGCTTAACTATATTGAATTAATTATAAGTACGCTCGCATAAAATTATTTTCCTTTTTATATAATCCTTTAAAATTTTGTTTCATTTTTTTTTTAACAATGTTATTCGTATCATGATTTGTTTAATTAAATCTCAATGAACAATTAACATTTTTTAATTAAAAATTTAGTGTTTTTTTTTGACTGGCAGTCGTTTACTTTAAGTGTTTTTAATAAAAGCTTCATTAAATATAAAAGGGCTTATAATAAGTAACATAATGTATAGAACGCGTTACTGTAATATTTGTACATTAAATATATTTTACTACACTCAATTTAAATTTTTTTTTTTGATACTAGATTTGTCTATTACTTTAAAAAATTTATTACCAAATTCGGAAAAAAAATAATTTGTTTCAAATATTTATTAAAAATTAACAATTAAATACAGTGGTGATAATGAAGTATTGAAAGAAAAAATTATAAAATTTCAGCAAAAAAAAAAAAAAAAAATAAATAAATAATTTTTGCAAAAGTCGTTGAATTGAGTCTAAATCTATATGTTGACAGAGAAGAATGTAGAACTTCGGCTGAAATAGAAGATGTAATAGAATAACTAATGTCTAATAAGACTGAAAATGAAATCGTGCATTCACAATAGTTAAATAAACCTTGACATAAGACATCGAGTGACTACCGACTGGCCGAGTGACTACTGCTATGGCGCTCGTTGCCACAGGTTTCGGGTTTGAGTCCAGGATGTGCGATGAATCTATGTAGGGTTCGGAATTCACTTTAAACCGTGGTTCCCTGTCTAGAACGTAGGATATAGGGCTGACAACCCTACTCTTTAAAAGAAAGCAACTTATGTCTCGAAATCTACCAGTAGGCAAACGACCTTGACCCACCAAAGGGCTGTTGCGTTACTGATGATGATGGTGATGATAAGACGACATTTGTCTTTACTGGAATTTATTTTGCTTTTTATATCTAATATGTATGATGTCTCCCACCAATTTAAACATGAGGGTAGTTACATTTATATCAAAATTTTAAAAGAAAATAATTTTATTATTAAACAGGAATACATTTAATCTTATGAAAATTTTAAAATGTAGCATAATACTATATTATTAACATAAGCGTAAGTAAAACTAAAGATACGCAATACAGAAAATACAAACAGTGGATAGTATAAAAATGTGAAAATACCCGTTCAAAATATTACAACAGTGTTTAATTTATGGGTCATTAACAAGATTTTAATAATAGAAGACTTGTTCTGAGAAGAATTCAGTCTGTATAGTAGAGATAATGGTTTTTTAAGGATTATTATTTGTTCATTTTCACCTATAAATTTATTAACTTGGTGATTGTATATTTTGTCCATGAGTTGTATATTTTATTTCTATGACACTGAATTTAAAATTATCTAGAGAGGATTTTTAGATGCCATGATTTTATTGATCTTTATGGCCGTGTGACTAGCGCTGTGGAGCTCGGTGCCACAAGTTTCTGATTCGAGTCCCGGCGGTGTCATGGATCTTTATAGTGGTTCGGAATCTACTTTAAACCTAAATAACCTTTAAATCTACTTACCGTCTAATATGACTGTTGGGCTTGGGGCTGACAGCCCTACATCGTAAAAAAGGAACACATCTTCTATCTCGGAATCTGCCAGTAGGCAGACGACCTTGGCCCACCATGGAGCTATTGCGCCAATGAAGAAGAAAAATATGTTGTTTTTGTTAGAAGATAAGTTGCACTATAGAATGTTTTTTTTCAGCTTCTCTTCAGAAACTGAAATCATATTAATAATGTTCATCGTGTGATGTATGTTCGGGAATGGATTGCGAGCACTTGTAAATATAAATTATTTCCTAAAAAAATTCTATGATTTCGAAAAATTATGTCTATGTGATTTTCAAACATGAAAAAATTCCCATTGCAGCTAAAGAGATTCTGCCGTCTGTAAGTTGTGGAGTTGATCATTTAATATTAACTGAAGAAGAAAACTATTAGCTACATCCACTGATCGTGAGCTGATGATTAAAACTAGGAATTGTCTCTTCAAACTTTTTGGATTCCTAGAAAGAAGAATGCTTGCCAATATCTAAAAAAATTCGAAAATTTTATACAGTTTTCAATGTTATATGCATGAGAATTATCTAATCTGCCGGTAATACCATGTATGTGAATTATAAAATATCATAATTAATTATATATTAGGAATATCATGTATGTGAATTATATATCAACGATTAATTAAGTGTAAAAAGAGAAGAAATCTTCGTTGTATTGACGAGGAAAGGTTTTTGTTTGTCCCTCTACGGTCATCTTACGCGCACGAGGGCTAAACAGACCGGGACCTACAGTTTAAAGTGGATTCCGAACCACTACAAACATCCATGGCACCGATGGATGGGGATGACGAGGATGGGGGATGACGAGAAAAGGAGAGAATGCCTTTCAAATATGTATATGCCCAAAAGAAATCGCAAGAACATTTCCGGCTCATATTTCTAACAAACACAAAAATAAATAAACTATGAGTGTATTTCATGTTATTTTTTATTGTATTATTTTTTTGTGCTATATAATTTTGCTACACTGCTCAAAACAGTTAAGGATATTGAGATTTTTCATATAAATTGCAGATGATGAAATGTTTTGGTAGCTGATATATGATGTATAGCTGTATCTAATTGTGATGTGTATCTAATTAAATTCTAGTGACGATATTTGTCGATAAAAAAAAAAAGGCCAATTCGTGCATATTATACAAACAAATAAAGAATGCGATTTCTCGAATACAAATCATTTCCAATAAGGGGCATGGTTTCCCTGACTGAAAGCATCTTCACACACCTATGAGGCATGGAATTAATGAGGGTATCAATAAGGACTGGAGTATTCTCACCACTAAGTATTGCAATATCGGACCAAAAGTTCAATACCGGTATTTGGTATTGCTTAGACCTTAATACTGGGATACCGGTTTTAATACCGGTAGTAGAAATTTTAGAAAAAGAAAGAAAACACAGGCATTTTTTTTTTGTTTTATTTACCAGTATTATCAGAGAATGTAAATATCACAAAAAACACTCCGAAATGGCAAACGATTCTTCTAATGCTGTCATTTTACTTATAATTTCATCTAAATTATCTTTTTCTCTCAAAATAATCTAAAATCCTTGATGGCTTGGGCTTAGAAACTGTGCTTAAGTTTGTATCTTCATCGCAATTAGATTCTTTCCTCCTTAACAAATTTGTATCATGCTTCGTTTTTAAACGTGTATGGAGTCCGCTTGTACTTCCTCTTCATTTTAATAACTTTTCAACATTTTTACATTGTTCCACCACATTCATCATATAAATAATGAAGCCAACTGATTTCTACTGATTTTTTTTATTTAAAGTTATTCTTATTTATTATTATGGGGTATTATTTATGTATATAGTTAAAAAAAAAAATTTGAAAATATTTTGAACTCTAAAGTATGATATGCAGATGCAATGTTACAATGTTAATGACAAACTACAAACTACCAATTTAAAAAACATCGAAATGTTACACACTTTCTTCACAACTACAACCTTGTTTTCACAGATAAGAATTTCTAGTTTTCAGATAAGAATTCACAGATAAGAGTTTTAAATTTCTAGTAAATACCTAAAAAACGGTATTTAAACTTGTGAATGCCGGTATTACAAAATTGTAGAAATGGCTCAAAATACCGGTATTCGGTATCCCGGTATACTGGTATTGCAATCCCTACTCACCACTCTTGTGGAAGAGAGCTTTCTAACTGCTGAATTGTTTCTGGAAGTGTTAAGAAACTAACAACCCTAATTTAATTTAATTAGTGTATGATAAACTGATTTTCCTTTTTTTTAAATCTATATGGAGATTTTGGTTAGCTTATAAAAATATACAGGTATTAATCGTGATGAATTTGTGAATAAAATTTGTTTATTTTCTTGCATTATTTCATTTTCATCTGCTGTTTCTGCTTCTGTTAAAGAATTTTGGTGCATTTTTAAAAAAACTTTCCTTAATCTTTATCGGTTTTAAATGGATTACCACTTTTTTTTTTTTAATTGGCATTATTGGAGACAAGAGCTTTTTAAAGAAGTTTCATAGGGTGAGAACATTTATATACATAAATCTTTCCATGTGGTTAACTTGAATTTAAACATTGTTTGTTAATAAATGACTGTTTTCTTAAAGTCAAAAGTTGAATATCTAAGGCAGAAAAATCATAAATATTTTAACTAGCAAGATTCAAAAATAAGATAAATCAGTAAAACTGGCATGCATTGAAAATGTCCTTAATTTAGAAATATGGCGCATTTGGCTAGAATGAATTGCTTTAAATATCTATGAATCATTATAATTATGATTTTACCACACTCTTTCTTGTCCATGGTTACAAACCCTACCAAAATCATAGGATGTCTTACCTCTAGTATGCAATTATGGATTTTCAAATGTAAGAATACAGAGATACAATTAAACTTTGTAAGAATTGAGTATTTCATGAAACAAACTATTTTATTGACACGTGAATAACAGTTAAGGTAATTAGGGCTCAGATCTTTCGTTAAAATAGGAATTACTGAGATTAAAAAACCATTTTTAAGGTTTTCTGCAGAATTCTTCAAAATAATAACTATGCAAATTTGCATCATTCGATAGTTCATTTTAAACGCCAGAATAATTTCACTCACATCTAGAAATGTAATTTAAATTTTCCATCTGAATAAGTTTAATCAAGCCTCGAAGGGATATTAATTCAAATCTCTTCAAAGTTTTATGAAAATTTGTATTAAACAACTTGCATAGGATAGAATTTAAACACCCCAGTTTTTTTTTTTTTTTCAATTTCAAAATTCTTCGCTTTTTTTTATTTTAAAGAAATTCGATATCGAAACTACAATATTGATTCAATTAAAAAACAAATATCAAAATATCAACAATGTATTAACAAATCATTTGAAAATATTATAAATGAATTTTAAAATAATAATGAGTCATATATTGTTCTACTGAAAATACAGCGTGATTATGATCCCACTTTCAAAATGCTGTAAAAAAAAATAATCACTCTTCACAATGAGTTCAAATTTGAAATGAAGATACTGGAAGAAGAGAGACGTTACGGGCATCAAAAACAGTTCCAAAGTGTATTAATAGATGGCACTGCAAGCGTCATAAAGAAAGTGAATTCGGCTGCCAGTATGGTGTTCAATGTGCTTGATTGTTTCAGTTTTTGAGGAAAAATGATTTCCAAGTCATTCAACAGATGTGACACTGTTTGAGGAAAGGCCAGCCACCACTGCAAGGTCATAACAAATTGGATAGAAAAAAAAACGATGGAACTTTTTTGATGACGTACCGTTTCTCCATTCTTTAAGAATCTTCAATTCAAATTTGAACCCATTGTGACGAGTTTTTTTTTTTTTTTTTTTTTTTTTTTTTACAGCATTTTAAAAATGGGACTTTAATTATAATCACCCTGTATATAAGGGCGACCAAAAAGTTTTCGTTCGAAGACTGTGAAGTACTGGATTGGCATGGATTGGCATACAAAATATGCCAATCCATGATTTGAGCATTTAGGCAATTTTAATTTCATTCCAATGCTTCCCAAGGTTGAATATACTTATTTGGTAAAACTCTTCTTTCTGCTGCTTGAAGAAGTCCGAAACTGCCTGCTGCACTTCTACGTCCTACAGGAACAGTTGACCTTTCAAGGACTTTTTAAGGGACCGAAGGCGGGAAAATCATTGGAGAACTTGGTCATTTTGCAAGAATGAATTGCTTTAAACATCTATGAATCATTATAATTATGATTTTACCACACTTTTTCTTGTCCACCAAATGTCACTATGATACCAAAATTACAGGTTGTCTTACCTCTTATATGTAATTATAGATTTTCAAATATAAGAACATAAAGATTAGATAGAGATAGAGATTAGACTTTATAAGAATTAAGTATTTCATGAAACGAACTATTTTTTGACACATTAATAAGGTAAATAGGCTTCAGATCTGTAACACGAGCGCTCTAGTGTCTCCCACTTTTTTACTGAGTGTAACACCTGCGTTGCGACATTCGCGATGTGGGAATTACGTTGCTTGAATTCTGCTTTATAATAAAACAGAATCACCATAGTTTTTCGGGAGTTTCTTTTTAACTTTTCGTTTTTTTTCAACTTTTCTCAGTAAAGTTCCCCAGTGGAGACACCTTGACGTTGTACATAAACGCACGTTGTAAAAAGAGCACCAAAAAGGACCAACATGTTCAATAAGCACATTGGTCCTCTTTGGACGTCCAAGTGACTAGCGCTCTGGGCTATGGTACCTCAGGTTTCAGCCTCGAATCCTGGCTGTGGCATGGATGTTTGCGAGTGGTTCGGAATCCCCGTTAAACTGTAGGTCCGATCTAATTAGCCAAAAATATGCTCAAAATGATAGTAGAGCGACAAACCAAACCTCAAACTTTTTGGACGCATTTGGTGCTCACGACGCCAGCATTTAGCATTTTCCGCACACACACTTCGGTAAAAAACGAATGCCACAAGAATTCCATGCCAGCACTCGATGTCAGTGCTTACATACCCCCATTGTCGATGCGCTAATTTGTATATAATGGCATCCCCTTCCCGAAAATCAACTGAATATCTATCCAACACCAGCATTATTTTCATTTTTACTAACTTTAAACTAGTTTGCTTCTAAACTACCTTTGAAATATCAAATGATGGTAAATAACCACTGGAAAATCAACTAAATCGCTATCCAACAGTCTGCCCAGCTGCAGAATCCCCTCAAACTTTTTGATAGCTTCTTATAATAAAATCTACTTGTATTTTATTTACATAAATCACTTCCCCAGTCAGAAAAGTTACAGTGATTGCTAAGAAGTGTGGGGTTTAATCCAACTGGTGTCATCCGCTACAATTATTGTTTGAAAAGGAAGATTTCAATAATTGATTCAGCTGTCCAACAACCTATTTGAAACATTCATGGTTCTATCTAATAACTGTAGAGATAATACTGCTTTGTCTGGTTACAGAAAATAAAATTTTTAATTTCCATAAATGTGAAAATAAAATACTAAGCTAAATCTTTTTAAATTAAAGAAATAAGCAGGCCTATTTGTTGTGACAATAATTAATGGGCTAGCCGACTTCTGTATGGAATATACGAGAATATCGCTATGGAATATACGAGAGAGAGAGGGCGTATAATCCGTGAATATATCAACGGCAAAAAATAATATATGTATAAAAATTTATATTAAAAGCCCAGATATCCTTGCATCCTATGCACATTTGGTCATTGTCACATTTAACTATTAATTTTTACTTTCTTCAAAGCAATTTTAATTCTAACTTCATTTCAGGTCTTTTTATATCCATTTACAGATACCAAAGTAAGATCAAACAATCAATTTTTTATGCTGCACCCATTTTTATTATTTTTATTTTATACAAAAACTGAAGAAAAAATATGTTACATATTATAGAAATAATTAAAAGAATTCAGTGAAATTTGATTATATACAGCGTGTTCGGACAATGTCTCAAAGTATTATCCTGGCTAAGAAATACCTAAAAGTTGCCTAAAGAACTATACCTTTGTCATGTAAACTTTTCGAGAATACTACGAGAGATAATATATGAATGACCACCAGTTGTGCATCTATCCCACAAGGATGGCATCCCCTTCCCGAAAATCAACTGAATATCTATCCAACATTCTGCTCCAGCATTATTTCCATTTTTACTAACTTTAAACTAGTTTCCTTCTCGACTACATTTAAAATATCAAATGACGGTAAATACCACTGGAAAATCAACTAAATTACTATCCAACAGTCTGCCCCAGCATTATTTCCATTTTTACTAACTTCAAACCAGTTTGCTTCTAAACTACCTTTGAAATATCAAATGATGGTAAATACCAATGGAAAATCATCTAAATGGCTATCCAACAGTCTGATCCGGCGTTATTTCCATTTTTACTAACGATAGTTATTATTTTTTTCTAATGCAGCTGTTTTTATGCCATAAGCAAGGTCTTCGCCTCTGTTACTCATTTAGCACTGACCAGGGAGCATGTATTGCTTGAAGACATGTTACGGGCGCGAGTAACACTACCCCCGCAACGTTCTACGATCATGTTAGAAGAAGGTGCCTACGGTTTAAAGTGGATTCTGACCCACTACAAACATCCATGGCACCGCCGGAATTCAAACCCGGAATCTGTAGTACCGAGCGCTCTCCACTCGGTCATCAGGCCCCTATTATGGATAGTAGTGGTACTATTCCTCAGGCAACTTTTATGAACTCTGGCCAACGATTCTCGATGTTGCATAGTTTATCTGATGTTGTCCGGAACTATTTTAAAACGTTAACAAATGAAATGTTTTTAATTTCAGATTAATTTCCTTATAAATTATTAATGCATTATCATCAGTGACAAGATGCCAAATAGTGTTTTGCCATTTTTGAAACTATACTCGAATATTTCGAATATTTGTACAGTATTACCACTTTGTAGTACTTGCCAAAAATAGAAATGCATCTCTTTTATTTTTCTATATGCATTCAGAAAAGAAGCTTTTATTCACATGAAATAATAGCATTGCATCATCTACTTGCAAGTCCAAAAACTATACAACGCTTATTGAATATTCGTCCATGCAAATTCAATTTAAATGTTTTCAAGTATATTTTCCCTGAACCATGAAAAAATACTCATAAATATTTACAAATTTGGGTGAATATATTAAAAGTGTCTTTTTCGACAGAAAATTCTGGGACAGAGGTACATCATTAACCACACAGTTCATATAAGTAAAATTACAAAATAGTCGTGTTAATTTAAGATGAACAAATAATAGGCTAACTATTTAACAGTCATGTATTTAAATTTATCTTTAGATGCCGAAAATTCATGGCTTATGCAATTTTAAACATATGTATTAAAATGATCAAACTTGTTCGATATCTACAAAAGTTCATAAATTATGTGTCGCTGATACTGAAGACAAGATACCCAAATAAATCCATAGATGACAGTTTCAAATTAACAACTCATGGAGTGCTCCAATCTTTGCATTATCATTATCAGCAATCACTTTCATGGTATCCGCACGAACTGACAATATTTATCGAAAATCTCCTTCTAAACGTCTCCAGCAAATATTCAAAATGGCATTCTCACACTAATTAGTTGACTACATATTGATTCCCTTTTATGCATGTTTCCATCTAAATATCTCTGGTATTTATCACCTTTTATACAATTAGTATGATTTTAAAATATTATCTTAATAAATAAAAAATAATTTTAAATTGTTTTATACTCAAAATAAATATTGATATTCAAAAAATACTACGTTTAAAGCAAATTACTATTATTTTTCCAGTACACATGGCAAATATTTTTTTGTTATTGTTCCAGAACAAAGTTTAATACACACAATTTTTCAGCATGGTTCATGAACTTGAACATTTTAATGGTAACACCATTTGTGTTAATATGGTTTATTCGGAGTTGAATAAAATTGTATGAAAAAAAAAGAGTGTATAAAACCTGATAATAGAAGTCAAAACGAAAGGTACAATGTATATGCTGAAAATAAGGAGGACAAATCTGTAGGTCGGTAATTTATTCCAATTGGCAAAAGAATGATGTTGCAAGTCCCCCTTTCATTAATTACCATACTTAAAAGTGTTACAATTTGAAATGGTACAATGCATGTGCAATGCTGCAGCCCCTTTGAGCTTTAATTTGAATGACAATGAATTTGCTACATATATTCTGTGTTAATATCGCAGATAAATAAATCGAAAACAACATAATTACAATTATGTTTCCATTTAAGAAATTTATTCAATTTTGCCCAAAGTGTATGTTAATTCGCGGCCGGTGAGATAAAGCAGTCTTAAATAGTGTCTTAACCATATCATAATATGATTGCGACGTCAGTATGAAATTTCTGAAGCCGGCAAATAGTACTGTTCTGTTATGTTTCTTCACTTTCCTGTATATGGTTTCTTGAATACGGTAATGCAAGTATTTATTAGAGATTCTCAAAACACAGGTATCTGCAGGTTTATCCACGTTTACCTGTCTTAGTGAATGCTGATTAAAAGCTGTGAATTCGCGCACATTCTGGGTACACGTATACTCGTAATATGCATATATCCAAGCAAACTGGTTGCAAACATGTATGTTAAGTTTAATTTTTGTTCTAACTAATCATCATACTTTTAATTTAACAAATTAAAGTAATCACAGCGTCGGTTGTTACAACTCCGTCGTTGTGAATTTTTTTAAATCAAGTTTGTTAACGCGACATCTATTTAATGGATGGACCGAATTTATTCAAAGTTTGTCAAATAATAACAATCATTAATTCATATAGGTAAAATGTGGCCATTACATTTTGTGACCACATGATTTGTATTTGCACATCGTAATGGGTATTGCAGATTAGCGTCCATTATGTTTGAGTGGTGTTTGGTTAATTTCATTTTAGAGAAAAACGTTTCGCAAGTATAAGTTGAACCAAAAGTGCTAACAACTTCAACTAAGAGCCAAGTTTTCTCTGCTATCAACAATCAACTATGCATATCTAGGGATGTTCACTGAGTTCACTTAAAGTGAAACTTAGAACCTGTTATATTAGATGTTTCAAGTATTATGGCGCGCCTCACGAGTTCGAATAATATAATTTAATTATTCTGCGAACTCATAACAATAAACTCATAAATAAAACAGACAATATCTGTGATATATTCGCAAGAATATTATTTTTAAAATCAAAGTTAAATTTTTCTCATAATTTCGACAGTTAACTTTTGAATATAAGGGTGTACACATAATGTATTTTTTTAATACATGAGTTTTTACCACTTTGGCCAATATAAAATAGATATATTTTGTAAAAGTGGGATGAATCTCTCGGACCAGAAAAATATTCAAGGCGCGTTGGCCGCCCCTACTTTAATCGACATAGTTATTTGTCACATAAAATGTTTCAAAAAACAGTTCAACAATCTGTAGATCGCAGGACATAGCAAAATAATCATTTTTCATTTCTTTGTTGCAGAAAAAAGGGATTGAGTAAAAATACAATATAAAGCATGTACTGAGATAAAAGGTAACTTGTCAGGAAAACTTTTTTCAGCAAACATCTCAGACGCTGTCCTTCGCTTTAGTCTTCTCAAGCAAATAGGCGAATGAGAAATTGCAAAAAGGGGCAGAAGAACTATTCTCGAGGATTTACGGATTTGTTGCATCTCAGATTTCTTGCGTGGTGGCATTACAAACCTTGGCTACAACATTTCTTTTGAATCTAATCAGAAATTCAACTTTTGAGAACTCCATCATCGCCATTTTAAACCACACTATTGGGTTGAAGTTCGATGTTTGGTATGATTTATTTTTCTATTCACGAGTGAAGTGGAAGGAGGATGCTCAGGGCAGTAGTGTATGTTGTCATCTTCTGGATCATTTGTCAAACACGTGCATTTTCTGGAAAACATCATTTGTTTCTGCAATTGCCTTTGAAGCATTTGTTGGCCAAATCGCGTTTGTTTTTTTTCCAGCCTTTTTAAAACACTGAATGATTTTAATTATTTCATGCTGATTTAACAGCACATATTTAACCCACACCATATAACTTCTCATTTTATCACAGCATTCACTCACAAATTTTTTCGATTCTCTGTGTTAATATCATTTTGTTTATATTAAATGAAAAAATAATGTTTCTTACAACTAAAACAATAAATTTGGTTTTAATAAAATATTTTAGTGGTTTGAAATTCATTACACAAACGAATAAAGTGATATTGCTTTTGATCGTTACGTACAATGGTGTTTTATAATTTTTAATAAAAGCTGTTTTATCTACACTGAAGTTTCTGAACCACGAAGGCCTGCTCACGCAGGAAGTTACTTTTTTGTTATTATTTTAATGTTAAGGCGTCAAAGCAATCGAAGAGCATATCATATATTCCAATCATATATCATATCATAAATTCATTTCATATATACATATCCTTATAAAATTTATACCTTTATAAAATTATTTTAAAACTTTATTATAACATATTAAATTTTAAAATTTTTAAACTGAATAATTCGAGATTCATTAATTTTAATGTTGTAAAAGAATTAATTAATCACAAAATATAACCATTACATATAGCACAATTATTGAAGAAACGATAAATAGAAAGAAAATTACAGTGCATAAGAAAAATATAAACGTTACTTTATATCCAATACAGCTAGTTTCTTTTTTTTTTTTCTATCTCTGGAATTGCATCTATGGCAAGGCAAAATGTAAAATGTTGTCCTTTTGATAAATGTGTCTACAGTCAGACGGCGTGTTTTATAAGAGAATAGATCAATCTGTCAAAGAAATGATTTCTAGCAAAACTCATCAATGTATAAAACTTCCAGACGTGAGATAATAGGAGAGAGCTTCTTAATCATTTTCCTTCTTATTTCACAATAAATCTTTCGCTTTTATTCATATTCCTCGCAGAAACATTCACGCTCCCTTTTCTGAGGTTTTAATCAATAATGCATTGTCAGTTTTGCTTGTTTTATTTTTACCTCCAAGTATTTGGCATGGCGTTTTAAAACCATTCTGTAATAAATGATCTCGGTGTCCTTTGTTTCTAAATCTTAAAAATACTTAAGGAGTTCATTTGTTCTTGCATGGAAAAATGTACGATGTAAAAAGATTTGCTAAAGACGTGAATTTTCCATGGGATCAAATTTAATGTCTTTTGAAATCATTGGATGTGTGTATTTTAAAAATGTTTTTAAATTAAAATTATTTTAACATAACAAAAATACAATCTTCGAAAACCTTTTACCATAAAACACCACAGTCAATGGTATTTGAAACTAGGAGACTCAGTGGCGTTTGTGACAATGTGTTTCATATCGATAATCGGACTGCCTGGCTTGAGTTTTCCGGTTTTCTCCCATACGTGACGCAAATGTGGGGCAGTTACCACTAAAAATCCTTCCGGAAGGCATTATTCCCCCTTCACCCGTCGGTGGGCTGTATATGTATGCACGAGGACCACCAATATTCCATCCTCAACTTTCTAACTGATAAGGGGCTATATAGCCCTAAGTAAGGGGATGAGGTATGGAGAAAAGTAAATAAAGACCATTAAAATGTTTATTCAGAAGTTGGCACATGATTTTTGTTGGTCACACGTTCCCACATAAATATACCATGAACATCTATTCGAAGTGCAATGGAGGGTGTACAGCATTTTCTGGAAGGACTTTTAAGGGTAAATATCCTATATTTAAATTTCATAATGAAGGAAACATGGAAAACCTACAGCCTTATTGCTATACTTACAGCCAACTCTAACTATACTATATATACCAAGAGTTACTATATAACTATTGTTATACTTACAACCAACTCTTAATTTACAGTTTGATTGCTGTTGTAAAACGCGTATCATATTATCACTACCACCATCGAGTTTCCTCTTGTTACAAAAAAAAAAAAAAGCTATAATGGACGTCGCCAATGGATTCGAAATTTGTGCCACATACATGTGTTATAACTCTGATCAGTTTTGTATGAAATACAATAAAAGTTCATATAAATAAACAATTTATTTTTTAATCATTTTAGAGAGAAATATTACACAAGGAAATTTATTAATAGAATACAAATGCCAAATAGTTAGAAAAAATTAAATTTACTACTGTGCCCAAAAAGTAAGACCAAGTAAGTTCAATTTAAAATTCCCGGGGCTTATGGAATTTAATTTTTTTTTTTTAGGTTGTTGGCACTGTCCTTGACATCTGTGTGCAATTTGACGTCAAAATATTCATTAGTGTTTGAGTTACGCTTGGCTTTGGGAGACGCTAAAACTGATTCCGGCGATTTTTGAAATGTCTGAATTCATTGAGCAAAGAACTTGAATTCAATTTTGTTTGCGGAAGCGCATAGAATGTTGCAGAAGCCATTCGGAGAGCATTTCTATATCGGAAAGAAATGTTTACAAGTGGTATAAACAGTTCAAAGAAGGCAGACAACGCGTTGAAGACGAAGCGCGCTCTGGTCGATCATAAACCTCAACCAATGAAGCTCATGTCCAAACAATTAAAGATTTGATGTTTGCAAACCACTGATTTACAATTAGAGATCTTGCTGATGATGTTGGAATTTCAAAAGGGTCAGTCAATTCCATTTTGGACCACAAACGGGTCAAATTTCGATTGGTACCGAAAACATTGAATGCGCCAGCTCACATTGCATTGATTCTTCGTGACTGTTTCACCAGAAATGAAACCCATAATGTTCCAAAACCATCGTATTCACAACGTGCAACTTCCGGCTATTTCTTAAACTCAAAAGATCACTCCTGGGACACCATTTTGAATCGATTGAAGGCGAAGAAATTCAACGTGAATCGGCGCGCGCTTTGAAGGTCATCCCTGCCGATGACTTTTTAGCAGGCATTGAGGATTGGAAAAAAAGTTGGCATTGTGCATTGTGTCCTGAGGGGATTACTTTGAAGGCGATAAAATAAATTTGGAAGAATAAATAAAGATATTTTGAAAAACATTAATAATTGGTCTTACTTTTTGGGCACAGTAGTATTGACGGCTGAAAAAATTAACCATTTTTTTTTTTTTAAATCGTTACATTATAGTAGCCTTTTGCGCCAACAATTTGAAGTAGTAAGGACCGACAATAAAGACTGATGTCAAAATTTGCCAAGCCTACCATGGCATATATTAACCTACGAAATAAAAGTCACGTGAGTCATCGTCGTTGATGACTTAAAGGATTACGTACATCCCAAACTGGAAACCCTGAGTGCGTTCTATTATATTACTACTCTATGATCTCTACCAGTGACAGGCTAAAGGCCGGAAAGATATTCTGATAGTCTCGAGAAACAGATGAAGAATGTGTGAATCCTTCAAATACCATAATGCTCGATCCACATTGCTATTACTGAACATGATGAATTGTATATTTTGATTAATGCGGGTAACGCTTAATCTGCTAATGTTTTTCCCAGTTTTGAATGAAAGCAGGTCGAATGCCGGCATTTAAAAAACAATAAAAAAACTGATAAATAACTGTAATTAGTAACAGCTTGTATGCATGTACAGGGAAATTATAACTTCCACAGTCCCACTTTCAAAATGCTTTTAAAAAAGAACCACTCGTCACAATGAGTTCAAATTTGAACTGAAGATACTTGAAGTAGGGAAACGGTATGGCGTCAAAAAAAAGTTCCACTGATTTTTCCCTCCAATTTGGTATGATCTTGCCGTGGTGGATGGCTTTTCCATGAACAGTATCACAACTGTTGAAATGTAAGTCATTTTTTCCGTCAAGAAACCAAAACAATCAAGCACATTGAATACTACATTTGGTTTAATGTGCAACTCATGCTATCACTGGCAGCCGAATTCATTTTCTTTATGTGCCATCTGTTAATGCACTTTTGGAACATTTTTGATGCCGTAATGTTTCCCTCTTCTTCAAGTATCATCAGTTCAAATTTGAACTCATTGTGATAAGTGGTTCTTTTTTATGGACACTTTGAAGTGGGTCTTTAATTATAATCACCCTGTACATAAAAAAAAAATAAACCATATGAAGTTAAAAAGCAAATTTATGAAAATGAATTTTAATACATAATAATAAATATGGCAATGAACAAAAGGTAATTATAATCATCCTGTATATCTCCTCATGCGTTTTGTCATTAATACTCATTTGATTCATTTAGGAAACGCAATTTCCGTATTATTAACATTGTTTTGAAAGTCCTTTGTAAATTGAATAAAATAATTGAGAAAATATTAACACTGAGAAAATCCTCATAAAAAAAATCTCATGGTTATAATTAAACTTAATATTCGATCGCCTTCACCTTTGGGTGAAAAAGTATTTCTTAAATCCCAGAAAAATCCAGATGTGGTTAAATTGTCTATTGCATTATAAGCCAAATGGAATAGATTCGAAAAGGACATGACCTAATAAATATAATCCTCGAAGTTTAGTATATTACCCATAAAATGTTATATTAGCGGAACCATTACTTCTGTCTAGCAGTAATAAAAATTGAATATTGAGCTTCAGTTTTTATCCCATCGCTATAGTTGTTTTATATAATAAAATAGTTGTAAAAGGAGATACAGAAAATATGGAAACCCATCGATAAAGAAATACTTTTTTCCGTCTTGAGAAATAATCTCTTGAAAGTATTATGGCTGAAACTGCTTAGATTTAAGTACATTGACTTAACACAAATTTAATAAAATTCTTCATATATTAACTTTTTTTTTTTTTTTGCTTCCAAAAATTTTTTGTAAGAGATATATATCTTACTTTGAATGTGATGGCTCCATTTCTGTTTTGGTCGAAAGTCCTGAAGACATAATGCGCATAAAGGCTTGCATCTGCAAAAGAAGAAAGGAATGGAATGTTAATTGTATTCATTTTTTATACTATTTTATTGCAAATATTAAGAAAAATTCTTGATGAAACCCAAATGCTTCAATCATACAATAATGTATACTTTTCTGTTTTAAGTTTGTAATGGTACATCTTTATACAGAATGATTTAACGATCACAAGAAAAACTTTAAGGGGTATAAATATGCATAATGTATATACATTGAGCCCAACTCGTGGTTCAGCGGCAACGTGCGTCGCTGGTGACCTACCTGGTGGAAGTTTTCAGGAGTTTTCTTCCATAAGATATACTAAAAAACCCCCAAAAACCAATCCCCCAAATCCAAAATCCCCCCAAAAAAACAATCTTCTTCAACACGGAACCAAGTCAGACTTTTTATCAACCGGTGCTCCATCACAACGGAAGCTGACCCTTTCCGTCCATTCATGTGTAAACTACTCATGAGATGTCCGTCCTACATTGCAGGACACTGAAGATTAGACACAATAGAACAGCATACTTGTATGAAAATAAATTCTTAGTGTTTTTAGTATTCAATTCAAAATGCTTATTGTTTTCCTTAGTAATTACGAAAGATCTCTGCATATGTCAAAACATTCCCAAATCCCTGCATATTACAATCAAAATCATTGATATTCAAACATTTGTTTGACATTGGATTTGTATTGTCAAACATTTGGAAGACATTGTAATTCTTCAATCAGATTCAAAACCATCAAAATTTACAAAACGTGAAACTCGAAAAAGTTTTTAAATTAAATGAACTTGTAAGTAAGAAAACCGATAACAAACAAATTTTTTCAAGAGTTCTATTTTTTTTTCTAACGTGAAACCAATAGCAAAGCATGGTTTATTGGCCCACTTATTGTAGTTAATACATATCAACATAAATATTCTTGTTTGCAATGAATGACAACAGTAATTTTAAAAGTAAATACGTAAATTGTTTTAAAGATGGATCAACTGATTGGGAAAGTTACATTAAAAGCGAATACATTTTACAGAATTTTAGCAGATTTCATTGCTGTTGCGAATTTAAACACAGTTGCAATAAAAAAATGGATTTTCAAGCCAAAAACCGAACTGATCAAATAATAGTTTTCGTAATTTATTCAATATAATAACGGATAAAATAGTTAAATATTTGGAATCGTAAGCAAATTTAATGAAAAATTTTTTTTCCAACGGCAAGTTTATAGGACAACAGATATCATAAAAAAAATAAATACAAAGAACAAGACAGAAACAAATGGCGTCAGCTAATCCATCCACTTAAGTCTGGCAATCCAATAATGCTTCCATAAAGAAACAAGAGCTCTGTACAGATCAGGAAACAAGGTGAGACATATCCATTTCTTCCTGGGAGACAGAGAGGGTCAGGAGTCAGTTTAATTCTGTAAAGGTGCTGGCGGAGACAATCGTGACCCCAGAAAGGCCATAAATGACACCGATGATAATAGGAAAACCACTTGCATTTCACTGCAGAGCCATACTGAAGACCGTGTTTTTAGATCATTTTTCCGCTTCAGACATTGCCCGCAATACACCACGAGAAGGTAGATCTATGTTGCACTCCATTAATGAGAACTGATTTTCAATAAAAATAAAATGCACTAGTTGGTAATGAATATTACATAAAAACTGTTATCTTTATGTATCACAAGCAGTAATAAAATCAGAATCTATGTATTTGAAGCCTAAAATATATTATAACCTGTTGTTTTATGAAAGAAAATAACAATGATACAATTTTGTCTAAACTGCTAATGTACTTATGTTTGTTCTCCTCTACTAGTGTCAGTTTATAAAACATTGATACTTTAATAAATCAATGAACAATTTTTAATACGAAAATATTGAAGTTGATTAACAAATTATTAAATACATTGAACACTGTCTTATTCAAATCTAGAATATTGTATTTAATAAAATAAGATCAAATAATTTTGAATAAAAATTGTCATTTTAATCTGACTCATTTAATATAGTTTTGGTTAAAACGTGAATTGAAAGAATCATTTAAAAGAATAATTGAATTATCATTTCGTAAATCAGTTTTCCAATAAAGCTGCCTTGACGTTTTCTGGTTTTTATCCTTCTGGGCACATGGTTCCCTCCTACACATCTCCAAGGAAACGCTCCCCACATATCTCCAGGGAAATTTCCCCCCACATATCTCCGGGAAATTTCCCCCATGAAGCACTCTAACATTTACTCGAAATTTTACCCCATTGTTTTCTGATTTTATTTATGAAGATGATGGTGGTGGAACTCAAAAGAGGAAAAATAATGAATGAAAATAATTCAAAATATTTTCTGATAATATATACTGATGGAAAAAAAAAACAGACGCCTGCAACCAGACTGTCTGCGGCCTAGGCACATTGGACCTACACCTAGTGTCATGGTCTGGGGAGCAATTTTTTATGACAGCAGGAGCACTTTTCGTGGTTTCATTCTCACTGACTTATTATTAACTCTCTGAATTATCTCTCTGACTGCAAATTTGTACGTCAACCTGTAGTGCTGCCATTCATGCACAGCATTCAAGGGGAGTTTTCCAACAGGATAATGCTAGCCCTCATACCTCTATCTCTGATGTAACGCAACGTGCTCTACAGAGTGTCAACATGTTACCTTCGCCTACGAGATCCCCAGATCTGTATCCAATTGAGCACGCATGGGATATCATTGACGACAACTCCAGCATGATCCACAGCCAGAACTGACGGTCCCAGTATTGACAAAACAAGTAAAACAAGCATGGAATTCCATACCGCAAAATGACATTCGGCACCTTTATGACACAATGCATGCACGTTTGCAGGTTTGCATTCAAAATTCTGAGGTTACATCAGCTATTAATGTAATAGCATTTTACATTTGAAATGCATTTTCTTGATCTTAAATTAATCTGTGATCTTTAAAATTTAATCAGTTAAGCATGTTAACTAGACAAATGCATTTTTCGACTTCATTACTCTACAATAATTTTTCTTGGCGTTGAGATTTTTTTCCGACATTGTATTTATGTAGTAATATTTTCATAAAAGACTTATTTTGTTAAAAATAGAATTTTTAATCATTCGAATAAAATTTTTCCTGGTTATAATATAATTGATACTAAAAAAAAAAACAGGAATGCATTGTGTATTTTCGAAAATTTTCGATAAACGCATTCCATTTTAAAATAACCCTAACATTAAACGAGCAACCCCTATTTGATTCAATATATATTTATGAGCAAAAATCAGGCGTTTATATTTATAAGCCAAAAAACTAAAAATTAATTGATAAGACGCAAAAATCGAATAAACATCCAACCAAATACTAAAATATTCATTAAACAACAATGTCATCCATTACATTTTTTATACTTTATATTTGTATACTTTGTACTTTGTTTAATATACTTTACAATATTACTTATTTACATTATATTGGCTTATAAAAAATAAATGGTATAAAATAATTGGTGTTCTCATATTAAATCTATAGTTTATATACAATGTTTTTTTTCCTGCATTCACGCTTAAGTTACGGTGAATAAAACGTGATTTTTATATCAAATTTTAAAATATAACTAGAGCTATCAGATGGCGTACTATGAAAAGGGTTGTTTTCATCTGTAAATTCTGGAAAAATGTTAAAATATGAACGTTTTCCCATTTTTTAAAGTATGTTTTATACTATTTTATTAAAATTTACTACAAGAACACAAAACTGATAAAAAAATTTGTTTCAAACATTTTTAGAACATTTTTATTTGCAATAAAAGTCTTCAGTTGTGAGTTCCAGATTAAATTTCTACTTATCTAATGATAGAAAAATTTTTATTATCACAGTTATAAAATTAAAATGTACTCATTTTTTTTTTTAAAATCAATAATATAAAATTAATCTTATAAATTAAATGTACTAAAGATAAAACAATCCAGTATTTGACAATGTTAATCCTAAATTGAATTTTGATAGATTCCCTATGTAGACAGTGAACTTCCAACTTTATATTGTTAGATTTGTTAGGCAAAATAGTGTAGCTCTTATTTGGAAGTTCTACACTATTTTTGCCTTTTTACTCCAGGTAGAGTTAAAATTAAACTAAATTTAATAAAAAAAATTTTAATTTAAGAAAAGAAATTTTAAATTGAAATGTATTATTTTTAAAATTATATTCTAAGTTTATAATATCCTTTATTAAAAGTTAATATTTTATTATGCCACGTGTAGCTTGAAGATCTGCGACGGACGCGAGTAACACTACCCCCACAACGCTCTACGATCCTATTAGACAGGGACCTTTAGTTTAAAATGAATTCCGAACCACTAAAAACATCCATGGTGCCGCCGGGACTCGAACCCTAAAATCTGTTACACCGAGCACCTCAGCGCTAGTTTCTCGACCATCAAGTCCCAAATTATCATGCTAATAATCGATAATCTAGTAAAATTTAACGATAATTATATATAGAATACTAATAAAGTTTGCAATTTATCACGAAGTGATTCAACATTTAAAAAATAGTTTTTACTAAAAATGCATGTATTATTTACTTTTTAAAATTTAAATCAAAGTAAAAATCCTCCAACACTTTTATATTAATTTGTAATTTTATATGTAATTAATATGTAAATTTATTTTGCATGATATAATTGCCATATTATCCTGCAAATAAACCAACATACTGTTCATGTTTTTCTAAGCTTGGACCACCTTTTTTTTTTGGAAAGAAGTCTGATAAGTTTACTTTGTTTCCTCCTAATCCCATCTCAATTTGAAACAAAAATTTACAGGAAACAAAAATTAATTTTTAAACAATTAATCTAATTTTTGAAACAAAAATTTTCATCATTATCTTCTCACAACTCCAAACCTGACTAACACACTTTTCAGTCTACGAATTAAACGTGTCCATACCTGGCGTTGTCCGAAAAGCTAAGTTGGAGTTCTAACCGATGTAGTTCATGACAGAAGTGTATATTAACAATCAGACTACATAAGTAATTTAATAGAAATTATATCCAGTCATGTAACGGGTGGACTGAAAAGTTCGTAGGCTGACATAGATGGCGCTACTAGTATTAAATCCAAATAATTTTTAGTTAGCCCTAACCTTCAAAAGACATGTGTATAAATTTGACAGCTATTGCACTAGTAGTGAGTTTATAGCATTTTTAGTGAAGTTATAGCATTTTTAGAGTTCATCACGTGCAGTCCACTCAGCTGACTGTCGATTGACCGGTGTGAAATGATGGAGCCATGTTTCATCCATTGTCACATATCGACGCAAAAATTCGGGTTTATTACGATTGAACAGCTCCAAACACTGCTTAGAATCATCAATTCGTTGTTGTTTTTGGTCGATTGTGAGCTCTGCGCGGCACCCACTTTGAACAAAAGCTTTCGCATATCCAAATATTCATTCACGATATGTCCAACACGTTCCTTTGATATCTTTAGGGTCCAGCTATCTCAATCAACTTCACTTTACGGTTATCAGAAATTATTTTGTGGACTTTTTTTATGTTTTCGTCGGTAACAGCCTTTTGGGGCTTCCACTGCGTGCATCGTCCTCGATACTCGTTTCGCCTCGTTTAAATTTAGCAAACCACTTTCTACGGCTGATTTTCCTGGTGCAAAGTCCGAATAATGTTTATCTTAATGTTACTGAATAATGGTTAGCCAAGCCTTGGCTTCAATAGTATTTTTTTTTTCGCCAGAACGCAATGCTTTATTCCATTTATCCATTCCTTTTTATCCATTCCAAATTCCTTTTTATCCATTTTTTTCAAACTAACAAAAAGTTGCTTCCCTAAAACTGCTATAACTCACATACTACTAGTGCAGCAGCTGTCCAATTTATACACGTGTCTTTTGAAGGTTAGGGCTAACTAAAAATCATATGGATTTAATACTAGTAGCGCCATCTATGTGTCAGCCTACGAACATGTCAGTACAGAAGGGATAGTCACTGTTGGACAATTGGACAAGCGTTTTGATAACATATGTGAAACGTATCACATCAATTGCCAAGCTGCTTTGTGCGAGGATTATTGGGGTTTCTCTCCCAGGACACTCAGATGTAGTTCAGTTAACCCTCAAAGTCTTCTCAGAGAGTAATGCCCTCCAGTCATCTTCTGCCTGTGGGCTATCTGGGTCATAAATAAGTGAAATATGAGAAGTGAAATAAGTTTAAATAGTTTAATTTATTTCAATTATTCATATTGTTGTTATATGAGAAGTAAAAGTAAAGTTCTTTAAATATTGCACCTTTTAAAACATTTTTACATAAATTGGTACTAATAAATCCAGGCTATAAATATCAACAAACTTTTATAAATTCGGAAAAAGAAAATTAGAACTTAGTTTATTTTAAAGAGCATCCATTCTGCCACTAGACACAACATCAACTTCAACAGATTAACGTTGTCGTCGCAGGCTTTCAGGTGCGCCGAAACGACCTCAGACAAGCTTTTTACCGGCTTCCTCCTGAGAAATGGGTCCGGGGATATTGTGTTGTCGAACATATCTTAACGCTTCAGGGGACCGCTGTCGTCTCTGGATAATCTGGGATTCTTCAGAATAATCCTTCTAAATGAGGTATTGTTAGAGGGGGCATCTGGAGTCAAAGCAATAGGAGAAGGATCAATACCGTGTCCATTTAAGTGAAAACTTTCGGTAGCAGAAGATTTCGTTACGTCTTAATAACATAAACTGCTAGAGGGAAAATACGAATTAGGAAACTTGTTAATTGCTGCTATATTGGAATAAATTATTTGGATTTAAGCATTCCGTAAGAATCTAAATATTTTTTTATTCCATTTTTCCTATTAACTAACTTGTCCGTTATTTATTGTATTTGTAGGTTCAACAAGTGTCTATTAGGAGACTTGTTCGTTAGTGGCAGGTTTAAATCCTTTAGTTCCGTTGTAGTCACTGCTTTCAGAAACGAGGAGAAAATGTATATTGATATAAAAATGATATTTTTTTTTTCAATTCCTACTATTAGCTCACACTCTCCCTATATATATATATATATATATCTTGTTTAAATTTTCAATCGTTAATAAAATAATTTTTATTCATCCATTCAAATTCAAATACATTTTTTTACCTTGTAGTGGATGACACTAGATGTAAATACAGTTTTTCAAATATTTATTCATTTATTAAATTTAATTTATCAATTTTAGTTTTTTTAGATTTAAGTTGCATGTATCTAATAATAGATTGCGCCAGATATAAGAAGAAGATTTCAACTTTATTTTTAAAAGGACTTTTCTGCAATAGAGTGAAAAAAAAAAGTAGGAATTGACTTTAAATTTTTTTTTTTTTTTTTTTTTATATTACTTGTTGTTCTTATCCCACTTGTTAGACAGGAACATCTAGACCAGTCCAAGAACCCGTGTGGTCTCATGGAAGGACGGAAAGGGGAACAGCTTCTGTTGTGAGGGGATCACTCGTAGGTATAAGTCTGACTTGCCTTCTTGACGCAGAAGGAGGAATAATCTTAGGGGAGCTACTCTGCATTTGCTTATCGTATTGAGAAACCCAGAAAACTCCCGCTAGTTAATTCTTTTTCCTTAACTGTTTGTCTATCAATAATTCTGACTATGATATGCAGGGTGCTAGAAACGTTTTGATACAGTCAGAGATTGTATGGATCATTCGTAGTTACTAAGAAAATCAATAAGCATTCTGGATTGAATATTAAAAAGACTAAGAATTTTTTTCATACTTGTATGTTTGTGTTGATGTGTTTAATCCTCAGTGTCCTGCAGTAAGACGGATATCCCATGAATAGTCTACTCATGGATGGAAGGAAAGGGGCAGTTTCTGTTTTGATGGAGCACCCGTAGATAGAAGTCTGACTTACCATGTCCCCGCAGATGGAAGGCAGTACCTCCGGGAAAGACTTTTAGGGGAACTACCCTTCATTTGCGTTTCGTAATGGGAAAAAAAGTCGGAAAATTCTCACCAGGTAGTCCGACTAACGAAGCAAGATGCTGAACATTCCAAATGCCATCGAGTCTCCTTGTTTTTTTGAAACAGTGCTCAAAATAAAGCCACCTGAGGATTGAGCTTCCGCTCTAATGCTCACCAGCGATGCGCGTTGATGATGAACGTCGAGTCGGGCAAATAAATTGTTATCGATGTAAAAATTACAATACAAAACTGCTAAATTTGCTGATTATTTAATAATGCCAGTATTACTTTGGTGGTTTAATACTTTTTCCCTTATAATAATAAAAATGACATTAAGAAGAAGATAATAAGGTTTTGTTTGGTAACCCTCAATGCTTCTTCTTTTCGATTCGAAGATACTTTCATCAGCAATTTATTAGCATTTCTATGACGGTGTATAACACTTTAGTGAAGCAACGGCCTCTGTAGCTGTAGAGATTATAAGATTATCTCTCTCTGTAATGCATTTGTGAGTATCGTATTGTAGAATATCCGGAAAATGTCAACCGCGCTTATCGACACTTATATACTCTGTTACAACGTCAGACTTTAATACTTTGGCTTTGAAGGCCCTGTTTATAATGTACATTACCGGTAAGAATCTATCCTCAATTTTCTCCAGGCTAGCTATAGTCATTTTGGAATGAGTGAAATTTATTCGAAAACAAAGAAGTGCCTGTTTTCAATGGTAATGAAAGAAAATATAACGATAAATTAAAACAAAACAAATTTTATTATGATTAACTAGACCGACTCATGTCTCAGTGACAACGTCGCCAGTCGTCAAAGCTGCCAGTGGTTCAGTCCATTTTGTTGTAGATATTGTTTCAAAAACGATGTGACTCGATGGTATTTTTGTGATATTCAGCATCTTTTCCTCGTTCGTCAGACTACCTGGTAGGGTTTTCCGTTTTTTCACCATACGATACCTAAATACGGGCTAGTTCCCGCTCCTTCAGCGATATGAAGGCTTCTACCTATGGGTACTCCATCTCAACAGAAGCTGCTCCCTTTTCTCAATCCATGAGTATATTATTCATGGAATGCCTGTCCCGCACTGAAGGACACTGAGCATTAGACACACAACAACAACTTTAATTTATCGTAACCATATGTAAAATACAGAAATACGATAAATCAATGAAAAAAATTTTTAAAATCCATTTATGTATTGTTTCTTATTGTTTCTTATGAGTGTCAAATTTCAATTTTAGAACACAAGTTTATTTATTTTTAGATTTCCGATTTCCATAGTACAGATATTAATACCAAGAAAGAACAATTTTTGTTTTAAAATGAAATCAGAAAAAGTAATAAAATTACCTTGAAATAATAGTTGAACAATATCTTTAAATTTCTAGGCAGTAAAATACAAACGTTGCAAATCACTTCAATGTATCAAAAATTGATTATGTATTAGTATGCATTAAGATGTTAAAAGTAGTAGTTCAAACTTCGATTTTAAAATCAGTAGATTTTACATTGGTTAATATAATATAAATTGCATTGAAAGAAAAACTCATTTGACTTGACTTGAATTGACTTCAAGATTTATGCTCCCGTTAGCTGCAGATAAAAAAAGGTCCTTACATAATCAATAGGGTTTGACTGTTTCTGAAAAGTATTCGAATCATCAAAATGCGGGGGCTGTTTAGTATTTCGCCACTAAATAAAACAAAAAGTTGACATACACACAAAAAAAAATACATAATTTTTCGTAGGAAATTAATTATTCATATGGTTTTGTAATAAGGCTCGTCTCTCATATCAAATAACCAATAATAAGATAGAAACTTTGTATCCAAAAAGCCTGTTTCAGCTTTTCCCTTTTTGTATGTCATGTTTAATGAATTGAAATAAAACGGGTTCCTCTGTTTCCGGTGTATTGCAACTTAAGCATAATGGAGAAGATGTTAATCCAAATCTGTTGAGTCTAACAGGAAAACTGATTAAAATATTCTTCTATACAATATAAATACACAAATTTATTAGAAAATTAACTCCGGAAATAAAATTTCACATTTTTTTTTTTTTTATCTATTTTATATTAAATGAATAAATATATTAAAAATTGTCTAAAAAAACCATTAAATTATCTGATATGGATCCCCCAATTCCATTTTCCCTGCCATTTGCAGCTAATAGATAGATCATGTCTTCTTTTTAATGCAGTTATTGTTTCCTGATTCCATATCTCTTAAGAATTAACCACATAAATTAACTGTATGTGTTGGAGCTGGGAAGTTGTTTCATTTTTAATAATCAATGCACGAAAATATTGAATAACAAAAATTATAAACATCAACTGCCCTATAACAAAAAATTATAACATTCAGGAAAATGTTTTGAAATATTAATTATGGTATTAATCGGTATTTAAATATTTTTTCGAAAATTTACACTTCAATTATATGGCCTTTTTTATTTCCACCTAAAAGTGTCTCTTCTAAATGTTCTTTAAAGTAATGGGACTTTCAAAGGTTTTTTAAGTTTTTAAAAAGTGGTTGTCACCACCACCACCAAAAAAGAATGTCACCTGTGGCAGCATTTACCACCAAGCAAAATATTAAATCCATTTATAATATATATATAATGGCATATATAATTTTTTTAAACGAACTTTTTGAAACGCTCAATGTTTTGCTACCAACTTTTAGTAGAAATAGCTCCAGAACGTTGCATCTGTGAGTTCCCACTCTCCATGCATCCCCATCCTGTAGTCCAACCAAATTAGATTTCGGCATTTATATGGATTTGACTGTGCCCCATCCCTGGCATAGACAAAGGAATTCTAGTTTCAACTTCGCTTGTGGGGTTTCTCGAACCAATATCTACTAGTTCGCAATGAGCTGTTGAGCTAAATGAGCTGATGAACTAAATGATCTAGTTTGAAATGAGCTGATGAACTAAATTAGATAGTTCGAAATGAGCTGCTGATTTAAATGAGCTGCTGATCTAAAGGAATGCCAGTTCTAAAAAGGAACTGACGAACTAAATGAGCTAGTTCTAAAATGAACTGATGAACTAAATGAGCTAGTTCGAAATGATTTGATGAACTAAATGAGCTAGTTTAATAAGCTGTTTATTAAGCTGCTTCCAACCTTCTTTTTTATTTCAAAAACAGCTTGTTGACTTAATTTTTCTGCTGGATACGAAACCTCAATTTATATTACGATAAATTTTTTAATTAATCTTAGAAGCAACAGAAAATTTCAATTTACACATGTGCAGTATGTGAATTTCTAAATATTAAATTATGCACTTCATTTGATGCTATTTCAGAAGATCAGACAGCATTAAATAGATAATTTATTCTTAACATATATTTATACCACTGTTAGTACATTTTATCCTTCGTATTAAATAACTAATATCCATGATATTCTTAATATCCATTAACCAGTACACATATCATTCTTAGTTATAAAAATATACCTGCATCATATTGTATATTATTCTTGCGGACACATAAATGTACTAAAATGCTTGGACCAGGAAGTAATAAAAATTTCATTAAGTCACAACATTCTGTCTATAAGCATAAATGTATCATTAGTAAACAGTACAATCTGAAATAAGTGTCATATCAACAGATACAGTTATTAAATATAACAGCAATGAATGTCTAATTGCAAACTTGAATTTACTATAAAGTGATTATCGAAAGAGCAAAGTCAATTTTTTTTTTCTTTAGTATAATGGAGTACCAGTGAAATGTAATCCTATGATATAATGCAAAGGTTTAAAAAAAGAGCAAATTATATTCCATGTGTATAATCCTTTATTGATGTCAATACAATGTGTAAGATATAGTTAATTAATTATTCCGTATTGCTTAGAAAGACATTTTATTTTACAAATTCAATTATTTTCATTCATAAATTATTAAACCCAAATAGTTAAGGAAACATTTCATTTTATATCTGAAACTATGATCATTCATCTGTTTTATCATCTTTTGTTTGTGAAAATAACTTTTGTCAGTTAAAATTAATACTTTTAACAAAATTTGAGATTTTTAAAATATTTTATATTAATATAATATTATGCACTTACTGATGGGAATAAATATTAATTAAAAATTACTAATTATTAAATATATCAGTAACTTCTGATTCAAATTAGGGTTGATATCATAACTTCTGATTAATAACTTCTGACTAGTGCTTTTGAAATATATTAGTGACTATTGATATTAGTAATTTCTGGTTTATGTTTAACAAACTTTAAAAAGTTTATTAACATGTTTTAACACATGTTTAAATACATGTAAAATGCATGTTTTAAAAGTAAAATACAGGTTTAATATGTTTTAATAAATGTTTATTATATTTTTAATAAAAGTTCGATTAATGTTTTAAAAATACACGTTTTGTTTTTTGACACGCCTGGTTTTTATTTAGGTTTTTCTGTCTCTTCAAATACATCATTAATCTCAGAATTATCTATACTAGATTCATCTTTTCGCTTCTTGGTTGATAGTTTTTAAAAGTCATACTCAATACTTTGTTTTTTTGAAATTTATTCAATTTTTTTCTAGCTATGATCTTTCAAATGGAGATTTTAGAAACAATGCAAGGTTGGGGTTTATGGTGACAGATCTGATGATCTGATATTGATGGTATATATAAGAGATTCACATTAAAGTAGCAGAATTCGTGCAAGGTGAATTCACAAAAAAAAAGAAATTTGCCTAACTTTTTTTGATGATGTCCAAACAATATCATAGATAGTATAATCAGTTATAATATAAAGACCGATTTTGTTGCTTTTTAATTTCAGGGTAAGAAGGTGAAGGTTGCAATGCATGCGAGTTTTCTAGCTTCAAGATATGGCATTTTTTAATTTTATTTTCTCGAATCTTCTTTTCTAAATACCGCTGACGGCAGGGTTTGAGTTGGACGGATGCGGTAGCTGGTAATTAATATCTTTTAGTTCTGGTTTGCACTCTCCATATGGATGGTCGGCAGATGCTCAATTTGAAATCGTTATTAAATCTCTACAATTTATCCTCTGAATGTCCGTGTGCAGTGGTGACAGGTCAAACAACTAACTTGGCTGAATTTAAGGTCGAACAGGACAAATCAAATAGCTGACATTTTACATTTTGGATAAGACATAACCATGGAACGAAGGTATGACATGTATTTTTCTTGTTGGATTCCTTTTTTATGATGATGAAAACTTTAACACACCCTGAGCCGATAATCCATCCAATGTTTCTTGTGCAATGTTGTGTAAGTGGTGAGGTTCGGAAATTATACCACGACAATAATATAGTTATTTATAAACTTCAGCTCTTAATGGAACTTAATTAACTACACCAGCACTTTAAAAACGAGAAATTGATACATAAAAGCGACTAACCTTAACGACATTTTATACATAAAAGCGATTTTGACTGGAGCAGCAGTAAAACCAGATTTCAGTTTCCAGGCAGTTTTTAATTTAGTAACGAAGATGTACCTCCTGTCTTCCTGAAGCAGAGAACAAAAAGAGGTGTTGTCCACGCATCAGCCGCAGCTCTGCCTGATCTTCAACCAACATAGTTATCTTTTCCTTGAGACACGAAATCACTATACATGGCAAATACCTGGGTCAGAATACTGACATTGTTAATAAAATCAAGGACATAACTAAAGAACAAAACCAATGAAAGTCGTAGACATTGTTAGTCAAATCAAAACTTATTCAACAAAACAAAGCTAATCCAAAAAAAAAAAAAAAAAATAACGTAAAGACTAAGTTGTTTTGAGAGGAAACCACAGCCAAAAAAACATACAAAGAGCATGAAGGTAATGTTTCGTAATAGTCTGGAACGATAACAATAAGGTCTGTGGTCTAGATGATGAAAAGGAAATAAAGAGAGATCAAGGTAAAATCTAAAAGATGCGCTCCTGAGGTGCTTAAGATTCCATTTCCAATGCTATGATTCTTTCAAAAAATGTTAACTGCATAATATGCCTACATGCATTAAAATATAACTAATTCTTTATTATGATATCTGTCCTTGAAATTGAGTTGCATCCTGACCACGGTTCTACGTTTTACATGTTATTTCCTTAAACGTGCGAGTTTTCTTCGATAAAATGTTTCCTTTAGAGATGAAAAATACTTTGTTAGTATTTAATATCACTTTAAAAATTTGTCTTAAAAGTTAAACATTCAGATATGAAGCTGACTGTTAATTAGCAATGGATCAAAGGAGATTTGAAGTGCAGCAAGTCACCGAATTGAAAGCCCCTTGTTCTTGACAAAGATGTTCAAGGTCCAACAAAGGATGTTTCAATAGATGCCGGAATTCCTAAATGTTAGATACGAGTGGTAAAGGATTCTGTGGAATTTGCAGATGCAATTCTAGGGAATTTATTTCGCCATTTGCAGAAGCACAGCGACCAACGGTGTTAGACAGAAATGGTGATTATTCGTAAAATGGCCAACAGTCTATGCAAATGAATTAAACTCTTGAATATATTTCGGCATTATCATGTCCAATGAAATTTTTTTCTTCAAAAGGTAACAACATTTTTATAGTGTTTATATGGTGAAACATAATAACATGATATGCGATAGTTTAATATCACAGATTAGGAAAGAAAATTTTATATGTAGTCGTTTCAGAATATACATAATTATCCACACATCTAAGGAAATGAATCGAACAAAAAAAAAAAATTTTTTTTTATGCGCAAAAATTTTTACTTATATACAAAAGTAATAAAATAAATAATAAAATCAACTTTTTACATAGAAATATGAAAAAATTGTACAAAATAATACAGATAATCCTCCTTTTAACAATCTTTTTAGTTGTTGAATTTTATATCAAAATATATCATTCATTAAAGATACATATTTTTAAAGCATTTTTTATTACTATTTTTTTCCTTTTAGATATGACTTCATAAAATAATTTGCCTACGTCCTCAAAAAATAATTTTTAAAAGGATTTAACTAAGAAAATGTCAAGCCAATCAATAAAGTTTATTTTCAAGTCAATCAATAAATTTATTTTAAAGCCAATTATTAAAGTTTTCGATAAAGTTTATTTTCTAGCATGAATTCCTTGACATTTCAACAATGCCATGGACCCAATGTTGTGAAAATGATCGCTCTAAACTTTGGGAGAACGGTACAATCCAAAATTGCAGGGTTTTATGCATTTGAGTAGGTTTATTACAACATAAAAGCTAGTTTTTTTATACCATCTGTGAAAAAAGAAGCCCTTAAACATCAGATTTACAGCTTGTTTCACAGTTTGGTAGACACACAAAGATATAAATGGTTTGTAATTTTTTCATCTAAAATATATTTTTTTGTTTTTATATTTTTATACAATGCTAATCTTGCAATATACAATTATACAATGTTAATGCAATGTTTTTTTTCTCTGTTGTCAGAGGAAAGGACAACTGTTATTATGTTATGTGTTATCTCATATGAACTCTACAAAATTGTTCTTTCTATTGATTTTTCTTGCTTTGTTGGCAAATAGCATGGTGTAACTAAGTGCTAATTTGGCATTGCGTCAAGTCTAATGTTTCAACAGAGGATCACGATATGACAGAAAACATTCCTGTTATTCAATGAGACATCTCTTATTGACAGAAGATGTTCCTCACGACCAATCGTGTTCCTCTTCTGTCAATATTGTGAGAGTTTTAAAAAATTATTTTTGATAGTACACATAAAGCTCACGTGAGCACAACTGCAAGATGTGTTTTAATTTAATCATTAAAAATATAAATATAATTATTATCTTATATTATTATTATAAGATAAATTATCCTGAAAACTAACTGACATGTTTAATGATGTTGCATTATAATGAAAATTAAATTTGCAATGAGTTATTGAGAAGTCTCTGCCGTAAAACTGAAACAACAAAAGAAGCATCAATTTCTTTTTATCGAAAGTTGATATATTTTTTATCATAGGTATATATACAATAGTTTTGAAAGCAACACAAAAAGGCAGAATTAATATTCAACTAATCTAGATAAAACATTTTAAAAAACACGCCCAAAAGTATATATCCAAGACAAATCAATGAAATGAAGTTTATTTTAAACAATTAATTCCCAAACAAATTTAAATTATATAGAAATAAAACCATATTATGAATTTAATTTGCATAATTGTATACAAGAATATGTTAGGTTATCTAGAATTTTAAATTTACATTATCCTATAGTCAATTATCTGTATATTATTATATATGGTTTAATGTGCAACTCATGCCAAATACGTTGTAATTTCGATTCAAAATGTCACTAGCAGCCGAATTCACTTTCTTTATGTCGCTTAGAGCGCCATCTATTAATGCAATATGGAACGTTTTTTATGTCGTACCGTTTCCCCTTTCTTCAGTTCAAATTTGAACTCATTGTGTTGAGTGGTTCTTTTTTTTTACAGCATTTTGAAAACGGGACTTTAATTATAATTACCTTGTATTTCTGGAAAAAAGAATAATACTGGAACTCTGATTTATAATATCATTTTGTATTTATATAAAAATGATATTATTACAAGTTGAATTAAAAATAATTCTTCACCATTATTATTTTGAAAAATTACGTTGTCACTAAGCTCACAAATTGTTTAATATAGTCACTAAGTCATAAAAAAATAACACTTGTAATTACAATGAAAAATAAAAATACGTCGTTTATTTTTAAATTTATGTTTTACTCAATTTTTATTATTTTATTTACCTAAGTGTCTAAGCAAATGCAATTTTAGTGAAATGCTTCAAAATCACTTAATTACATTTTTTTATTATTTTATTTCTTTTTGCTATCACGTTTTTAATCCGTGTTTTTTTATTATTATTATTATTTCAGTAGAAGGTTTGATGATTGCATTTCATTTCCCCATCATTGACAATCCAATCTAGTTCGCTATTAAATTTCCGCTTCAGACAAGAAAAACAGGAATTCAATTTCCGGAGTTTTGCAACTATTTATTGAACTCTACTAGAAATTAAATGAACAATTCGTAAATGGAAAATTACTTTTATGAAACCTTTTATTTCACTTTTTTTAAAGTCGGTATAGCAGCAAAATTTCTTAGATAACAATATGTTATACGATGATATGATGGATAACTAGAATCTGATGTTGTATGACATTATTAAAGGAGTAAGTAGAGTGTGTACTAACAATAATTATTGGCACAAATATGAAGATTATGATTTTTTTGTACTGAAGTCCTTTTTTTTTTTTTTTTTTTTTGTTTAGAAATGTTGTTTTATTTTTTTATATAATTTGTAATATTTTTTTCTAGATAATGCTGCCCAAAATTTTCTAAATTTAAATATTTCTAATAATGTACTACAACAAGCAAAATTTTTATAATATCAGGATATATAACTCGAAGTATTGAAAGTCAGTCATAAATATGCTATAAAATAAGAATTCATTTAATTCAAACGACATAAAATAATGGAAAAATAAAAATTATACTGATACCAATTAAAAGATTTTAGCATTTGTTACAATATTATCTTCCCTCTTGTCAGATATTCATCATTAAAAAGAATATACGTTGTTTATTATATTATACTGTTTATTATATTTCACGTTTTTAGCTTTTTATAAAAATATCCATTCTAATTAATAAAATTTTGTTTGTAACCATGCCTTTCTCCTACGCTCTGGCAAGAGTGGAGTTCAAGAGAAATGATCAGTCGGCCTACACATTCTCACCCGGAGAGGAAATACATTTCGCGCACCCTGCGCGTAGCCGAGTTTCGGGGTTTCGGCTTAGAAATGGAATATTTCCACGAATCTATGATTATAGGTCTTTTTAAATATCGTACGTCTCTAATTGTATGTTTGTGCGTGCATAAATAAACACTGCAGTTCCGCTGAGAAACGTTTGCTAATAGTCTGTCATACCAAGAGTAAATATATTTAGCGCCTCCCTCCGCATTAAATGGCTTGCAGACTCTCACCTGAGTGGAAGCATACTTCGCGCACTCTGCTCGTAATCGATTTTCCCGTTTTTGGCTTAGAAGTGGAGTCCTTCCGTGAATTATAGTTATTTGTGTTTAAATAAGTTAAAATGTTGTGTGTCTCTAATTGTATTAGTATGTGGTGTTTGTGCGTGTGTCAATAAAACTGTGAGTTCTCCAACCTGTGCCTGAAGTATCTCAACCCAACTACACCCAATTACGATTTGAATGCCCAACTGGCGACACTACATGTTTTAATTAATTAACTTAAATTATACTTAATTTTATATTTATTAATTTTACTTTATTTTTATAAATAAATTTAACTTCGTTTTTAATAAATTTTTTTCTATTTATTTTGCATATCTCCCGAATATGTTCTTGACAACACTTAATTATGCAGCTGCTTTTATATAGCACTTACTTAAAAAAATAATTTCGAGGCGGTGATGCTTAAAATTACATATGTATTAAGTAATTCATACGGCAGTTAATATTTAAAATTAACTGTAAATAAAGAACATAGAATAAATAATAAAATTATGTATAAAAATAATAAGAAAATATTCAAAAGATTTTAAGTGAAAAGCATAAATAGTTTAACTGCTGCAACAATTCTAGAGGTATAAAAGACGAGTGAAGTTTATTCATCATAATAATTATTTAACGCAAAATAATTTAAGACCACAAAAATTCGTCTTGCTATATCTTCATCACAAATTTAAAAAAAAGAATAATAATAATAACTCAGATTCATAATTTTATGACTTTCTAATTCTTCTTTATCCACACAATAAATATAATTTATAAATACCAACATGAAATATCATGAGAATTTCTGAAAATTATATTGATGGCGCTTATTTAATTATCCATTTTTGATATGTTATTGTTATACATAAATTCAAAAACACGGACAATAATTTTACTAATGCTATACAATTATGAATAATACTTAGAAGCATTTCAATTAAAAATTTTTTTAAAAAATTAAAAAAAAAAAAAAAAAATTTAATAAATTAAATTGTTATAAATGAAATTTAATAATGCTTCAAAAATTATTTTATTTTTACATAATCTTATTATTTAACGAAATATATTTTTAAATAAATAATTTCATTTATTTAAAATTATTATTATTGATTGTTTATTCATAATATTATATTTAATTTTGATCAGTTTTTTAGGTGTATTTTATTAATATCATTTATATTATTATTTGATTAATTAATTAACTATGTTAGTTTACTATTTTTAGTATCATTGGTTCAACTAATTTATTTTCTATAATATTAACAAAATTGCTATAATTAAATTATTAATTTTTTAATTTATTAACCTTTCTTGTTAGTAGTTTATGATTTTTTTTTTTAATTTTTAATAAAAACTGGGCAATTTCTCAAATAACATTTATTTTTAACACAAATAATAATTAATTTTTAAATTATTTATATGGATGCTAAAGCTAAATTTAACTCCGATATAAATTGTCATAATTAATATTAATAACAATTAATAAATTATATTAATATTTTTAAAATGTATTTTTAAAAAAATTACCTTAAAAATTTTTTTTTAATATTTATCTGACTGATTTTTAAAACACTGCTTCGTAAGAAAAATGTTTCCGACTTTCAAAATTTCATTGAAAATAATCAAAAAGAACAATTAAAATCTCAGTTATTGTTATTTCTATAAAAGTTATTTAAAATATTAAGAAGTTAATTCTAATGGTCACATATAATATGTGATATTTGCATTAACCGATATTTGTCAGTAATTATTTGTTCCTGTTCCTATGTGTGAGAAAAAAAAAAAAAACGAATGAACAATTTTTTTTTTTTTTTTTTTGCATTTTAGTGTCATAGATTTACTACTTTCACGGCATTTTAAGAAGCAAATTTTTAGTATTTGTAATTGTAAATACAGTTTATTAATTTAATGGCTTTAAAAAAATTGTAATAGAAAAACGTAAATATGAATTTACTTACTGCCATATGGAAAAAAATGAGAGAATATAAATCGGAAAGTGTCTTCTTCAACGTAACCAGTCGGGCATTCCTGAAAAGCAAATGATATTTTAATATAAAAAATGCTTATTATATTGTAAACAAAAATTTTAAGTATATAGTAAACAAAAGTATAAGTATATTGTAAGCAAAAGTATACATAAAAATACATATAATAATTTTTTAAATATTTTATCAAAAATGACTTTACATATACAGGGTGATTATAATTAAAGTCCTACGTTTAAAATGCTGTAAAAAAAAAGAAACACTCGTCACAATAAGTTAAAATTTGAGCTGAAGATACTTGAAGAAGGGGGAAACTGTATGACATCAAAAAAAAAAAAAGTTCAAAAAAATTCCATCGATTTTTTCCATCCAATTTGTTATGACCTTGCCGTGTTGGATGGGCTTTCCACTAACAGTATCACAACTGTTGAATAACTTGGAAGTCATTTTTCCGTGAAAAAAAAAAAAGAAACAATCAAGCACACTGAACACTACAGATGGTTTGTTGTGGAACTCATGCCAAATACATTTTAAATTCGATTCAAAATATCACTGGCAGCCGAATTCCCTTTCTTTATGCCACTTACAGCGCCATCTATTAATACACTTGGTAACTGTTTTTGATACCGTACCGTTTCCTCCTTCTTCAAGTATCTTCAGTTTAAATTTGAACTCATTGTGACGAGTGTTTCTTTTTTTTTACAGCATTTTGAATGTGAGACTTGAATTATAATCACCCTGTACATAAAAAAAATAATACATATGAAGTTAAAAAGCAAATTTATGAAAATAAATTTTCAATAAATTAATAAAAAGATAAGATACATAATAATAAATATGGTAATATATAAAATTATAGAAAATTATCAGTTCATTTATTATGTTAATTGTAAGCGTAAAAGTTCAGTAAAAGATCTTATAAATAATTTTCTTGCTATAACTTATTTTGTGAAGTGCCAAACTTTGCTAATTGCTTTTCGCCATTTGCAAAGTAGTATTTCCGTTATTTTGTCATTTATTTACTATTAACTGCAAATAGTTTGCCATCCACTTTTGCGTTACGTTCTTTTAATGAGTATTCTGGGAAAAAAAGGACCATTATCTTAACAGTAGCAAAGTTTATTATAATAAATATCTATTTGTGCACCTAAAATTATGCTAATTTTCAGGAAGTAATTAAGTTATTGCGTTCAAATATGCTTTATTAGGCGCGAAGTCAATTTAGGGACACGCACAAAAAACGTGTGAACATGTATATAAATTATTGATTTAATAATTTAAAAAGTAACCAACGTGTATTATTTTTTGAAACATCAATTTCAATTATTTATAAATATTTTTTTTATTGGAGATTTCTTTATTACAGTCAGCAAGCATGTAAAATGTTGCAAAAATGATTATTTCTATATTAAATTCTGATGAAATTAATTGTAAAAATATGTTTGAATTAAGAGCTTTTATTTATTTATGTTTTAGATAATTTTAAAAAGTAACCCATGCTTATTTTCTTTCCTGAAACATCAATTTGAAAGATTCATAAATATTTTTTATTTTTAGATTTCTTTATTACAGTCAGCAATCATGTAAAACGTTGTAAAAATTATTATTTCTATATTAAATTTTGATGAAATTAATTGTAAAAATATGTTTGAACTAAAAGTTTTTATTTATTTATGTTTTAAGTGAAAA